>JARACY010002355.1:0-43861 GCA_029255725.1 Scrobipalpa atriplicella | reverse complement strand
TTGGAAGAATGTCCTACCTGATTATTAAGTAAGTGTCCATACCTTGAATTTTCAATGAGCATGACCGTTATCGGTATGCTAATGTTTGTTTAAGAATTTCGCGCATTATTATAATGTATCGGGTCTGAGCACGATTGGTTTAGATGAAATCAGTGAATGAGAAAATACTCTCATGACGCAGCGGACTTTACCTCGCTGCTCCAGTCTACTCGCGACCACGATTGATGCAACGTGATCGCGCTCAGACCCAATACAATATAATATGCATGACCGTCTCAAAGTACTGATGCATACCTAGATTATAAAGTGCATTTTGGTGGTAAGGGTAAGACGTTTTACTAATCCTTTTACCTGTACTGTGGTTGGCCCGCGCCTGTTGCGTCCCGCCGTCTTTTGTCTGCACCAAAGACGTAACGTCTATAGATGGAGCTTTCGGAACAAAGAATATTGCAGGTTTTGCAGATATAATGCCAGACATATGACTTCAAGGATTACGCCACAGAATAGAAGAAGGTGCTGGTAGCTAGTGCGTCAGCGGCTTCTTCTAATTCGTGGGTTGCACCTTAATGTATTTATCTTATTTTGTTTTATTTTTAATTAAATTATAATGTTTAAATATGCATAAAAATATTGCAATTCTGAATAAATAACAAATGACTCGTGCACCTAGAGCTCAAGGTGCAGCCGAGATAAAAATAATATCAAATACATTTAACTTCTAATTACAATGCGTTTTTTTTAGCGACGCTGTGGTTCTTGCTTATCATTTCTAAACCAAGCGTCACGTCTATACGCAATACGTCTTTGGTATGCAGACCCTCGCTCCCAACCCAAACTCAAATTGTTTCATTTCCCATACGCAGAATATCTCATTACCCACATTATTCTACCATACGCAGCAATTTTCCAATTTCCAACTCCCAAGGGTTCTTTTGATGGAAATAAAACGCAACTTCGAATTTAGATTTATTTTTTCAACCTAACATTTCCGTAATTCTCGTAACTTGACAGATCACCAGCTAAATTTAACAAGTGTACTCAACTAATGAACATTGTTCATACCACTTAAAATTATCATACAGTATCAGTACCGAAAAACAATTACTCATTATCACGTAATTTTCTTTTATCACGAAAATACTATCTTAACATTACTAAATTCCTGTTAATCAAATTCTTTACACGAAGTGGAGACTATTTGAAAACAATGTATGTTTTACTTTTTTTATTGTAACAAGAATATTAATACTGATTTTAATTGTCATTGGTAAAGTTTAGTTGGAAAGTTGGAAGACATTTGTGTAATGAAACAAATAAGGAGATAGTACTGAATGGAAAGACAAGCTGGAGTTAAAACAAAAGGAAGTTAATTAATTTTCTGAAGCAAATTGCAACAAGACAACTAACTGCAATGAAAATTCATGAAGTTTCTTTGACTCGAGTTTGTTTTAATGCAAAAGAGTTGAATAGCTTACGGAATGGCGAAGTTGTTTTTAATTAAATAATCATTGTCTTCAAATGCATATTTATCACTCTAAATAAATTCAGTAATAATTCAACAAGAGTTATATTATGTTATGTCCTACCCTCGAACGCCTACCAGTATACACATCAAGTGTCCGAGACTACCAACGATCAACTCCACAGGCTAATACATTAGAAATAGGAAAGGCACAGTCGAAGTATAAAATTTATTGCTGACTTCCCTAACTAGATATACAATAATTATTTGTAACTAACCTTAGTCAAAAATGTCTCACAAAAAGAAGCAATATTGGCATTTGTTAGTGCTGAAAGTATAGAACGCGTGAGAAAATATAAATTTGCAAAACAAACATTACCAATTTTATATTATTGAAATAATTCAGTACCTATCTTTGTTCATTGAAATGCTGAAAATTACAATTATTATTAGGAAGAGACAAGCGATTTTAAAATTTGGCACCGCAAAATTTTGGTAAAGCGACAAAACTGAATAGCATTAGAAATTCAATAATATAAAAAAAAAAACAGTGGAACGTCCGTCTGTTACTGCATTTTCTATCCACGTCACTATTTGTCTACACTCTAACATTATGTGCGTATTGCCACTAATACGTCTAAATTACGTACTTCTGTAAGAAAATAGGATTCATTTATTGAGAAAATACTTCTTTTACATTCGAAATGTTACTCAATTCACGTACGATTGGTTCTGTTTAGACAACTATTAGTTCGACAAAGATCTAGCTAGTAACAATCTAAAGTCTATACAGTCGTTGATTATAAGGTTCTGGAAGTTCTCATTACAACTAAACTCACAGCAAACTATCAAATCGTTGAAAGTAACACAATTTTTCTATCATTAAAATTTAGACACTAATATTCAATGATTCGAAACCTGTCAATAATAATAATAAACTTCACTTAAATTAACACTCGAATTGACATTAAAATTAATTAATCGATACTTATACATCACATTTATGTACCACCGCACTATGTTCATAACATGCTACGAAACAATTTTATCGTTGAGGTCAGTGGAACTCACGTAGGTAAACTATTTATAAAATAACGAATACATCTTCAACAGCAAGCACCGTCCTAATAAATAATTTATGAAGTCATGAAGTTATCAATAGCTTTTGTAGAAAACGTCCCACCACAACAAATTGACTAGTTCTAACTCCTATCTAACTATTTATACATAACTTAAATTAAATTGATTAAAGTCTTTATATTATAGATTTTTGTTGAACCGGCCGCATAGGAAAAGCAAGGATTAATGGTTGAAGGTGCAAGTATTAAAAAAGTTAGTAAATATCTCTTCAAAAAGTTACAAACACATTCACTCTGTCGGCTGAAAACACTTAAATGCACTGAAGTTAAAACGTTAAACGTATCGAGTTCATAAAAACTTTTTGTCTTTGCATTATTTCGTGCAACCGAGTTCAAGCTTTCACAGTCCACTGAGCACGCAAGAGAGAGAGTAGGTAGGAAGTGCATGGTGTACGGAGGCCTCATTTAGACGCTACATAACGCGCGTCTAGATGTAGACCTCTTGGTGGTGTTGCGGCCGGCCCCGCCTGGACTAGGAACCTCGCTCTGACAACTCCACCACGTCGTCTGGATCGGGTTTCGTTGCATCTATCTTTCGCCTCTCTGCGATCACTATCCGTATCTTCTCTTCTTCGCTGATAGGTTGATCTGCCTGCTCAGGCATTATCTGATTTTGAGACCGTACTGAGACGTGGCTTGTCTCACTAGCTGCAGCTGACTCAGTAGAGAGTCTTCTTTTTACTCCGCTTAGTCTCGCACTTGGTCTTGAAGGCGGAACGGCAAGTAAAACAGGTGCCGGCCGCAATAATCTAGTTTCTTCGCCTCGAAGAGAGTTTCTCTTGTCAATGCGTTGTCTTCGGTTATGCGTGAAGGAGTCACGTCTCGGTGGACTCCCAGGTTCTAGTTCATCGATGTCATCTGCATCGATAAAACGCGCATCCTCTTCATACAGAGCCGGCGGAGGTTCCGATGTGGAGGTAGAGTCCTGCCGACGTCGTCCAAAGGCATGAGGTGATAAAGAATATCTTCTTGGCGCAAGCGATGGTAACAAAGCTTGGTGCGAGTGCAGCGTGCGCCGGCGTCGTGCGGGTGACGGGATCGGTTGCTTTGGCTCGCTGAACGTGAAATTGGCGGGGAGGGACGGTACCTTGTTCAACGGCCGAGGCGGGCTCGTGCACTCTTCCAGAGCACGACATAGCGCTCGGTCCTCTTCATCGTCGGCTTCTCTTTCTAATTCGCGTTCGAGTTCTACATCCATGTCCATTTCGTCTTCCATCTGTTTGTGTGATTCTTCTAGGTGTTTCATTAGGACCTACAGAAGCAATTTAATGGTCAGTGTTTTTAAGTGCGTCGAAACTATTTACAATGATTTCTATATTGGTATACTTACAGCAACAACAACATTAACGAGTACAAATTGGGCCATCAGGACGAAGACCACGAAAAATATTGGCGCAATGATAGTAGAGACGCAGCAGTTTCGTACACAATCAACTGTGCTGTCGCAGTCTTCCCTGAGCGTGTCCTTCATTATGCCATTCCAGTTGTCTCCTGTCGCCACTCGGAACAGTGTAAGGAACGCCATACCGAAATTTCTGAAGTGAGCGTGCTCACCAAGCCCTACAAAATAGACAATATTTTAAAATAAATCTTGTTACCTACAATCTAGAATTAAATTCAAACAATATGGAAGACTGAGACTAACCTTGACAGGGTATTTCATCAGAACATTCAAGTCGCCCAAACAGCTCCACACCAAGGGCGGCGAATATGAAAAATAGTAGAAAAAAAAGCAGCCCTAAGTTTCCCACTTGTGGCAACGCCTGCATTACTGTATCCAGCAATGCTCTTATTCCTTTTGCCATCTTCAGAAGCTTCAGCACCCTGGCTATCCTCAGAACTCGCATCACCCTCATTATCGTCGGATTTATAGGTATAATATTACTTTGTAATTCTTCTAAAACTATTCCCACAATTGACAATATAACTATGATCACGTCAAGCTGATTCCACTTGTCTTTCAAATAGATTTTAAACCCTAAAGCCACCAGTTTCATAACTGCCTCTAAAATGAAGACAGCTGTGAAAAAGTAGTTAAATATTTTCAACGCGTATTGAAGAGCCGGTGGCATTCTGTAGTACTCTATGGCCATTGTGACTACGTTCAAGCCAATGACTCCGGCGATTGCTAGGTCGAAATATTTGGACGTGACCACATTGTGAACGAAGAGTCGCGTTGGACAGTAGTCTGAATAATACGGCTTTTGGTGCATTTCTGAAACAAAGAATTTATGATATGGATTACCTGTTTTTTTTAAATGTTATTGTTTCTGTTAATTTTCCAATTTTAAATTTCCAATTACGTCCTGAGTTCAATGTTTTACCAACAAAATGTGTTTTTTACAGAAAAAAAAATATTGTAGCGTGTTTGGGGCTGTCAAAATACTTTGACATCATACGGACCTATGCTGATTGGCAAATCTTGCATCAGCAACATTAAAATCTAATAATTTATTAATAGGTTCGTTATTGAATTGATGGAATGAATTTTTGATTCGGCTACTTTTGGAATGTTATAAAATAAGAAATTCCCAAATTCTACGTTCAGGAAAGTGTTTCCATGAGCTTTGTTTCTGTGGTATCTCCTTAATAACATTCCCAATATGCTCGCCATGAGTTTGGAAGCCACAGGCGTTGTCAATATCCGTAACCCGAAGGCTTTGTTGGGAACATCATCAGTTGTTGCCAATAATCAAACTTGAGTTCGAAGTTTCAGCCATAAAGTAATTTTGTATATTGTCACAACCTTCTGATCTAAATAAGTTAATTTGCTCTGAAATATGGAGTGTTCATAGTACCTACAGGTAGGTACATCTTTGCACCGCCGTAATATCATTTTTATTTTTATTTTTTATTTTTACAGTGTTAGGGATAACAACAGCATTTAACATGAGTTATATATACTAATCTTATAAACTAGAATAGCCAATTACAGTTATCCACGAATTTATAGTACTTAATGAGGTAAACAAACGTTTCTTCACCTTAGAAAACTAACTTTATAAACTTAGACTTTTAAGATTTTTCTTCTATTAAATATGAAGCTTAACTTTATCTTCACTTGAAATGCAAAGGCTTGGTAGTATTGAACTGAAAACGGTACAACGAACTAGCCTAACGATCGAAGTGATCGCTCGAGCCACTTAGCCGGCTCTTTGTTTCCCATCAATATTTACCCACAAATGCCCACAATGGTTGGCCTGTTGGCTCAGACCGTCATTAAAAACTAAAGAAGTCTACGAGCAGGTAAGTACGCCTGGGTAAAAACTCTACCCATTATTGTAATTAAGTACCTGTTATTTTTAATATTGACACTGACACTAGTGTATTTTTTTTAAAGCATGTAAATATAGGAAATAAAAATAAGCACGGTAGCTCATTGGTGAGAGCAGCGGCATGGTTCGCCGAAAGTCGTGGGTTCGAATCCCTCATATGCGAAATTTTTGGTTTCTATAATTGAGACCCTAAGCTAAGGCATTTCTTCGCTAAACAAATTAAATGCCTCATTTTGCTGTACAAATCCTACCGGCATATACCAGATGATATAAAAATATACTTACTTCTCCTCTTCTTCTCCATCTGCAGCGCTCTCTTGGCAGCTCTTCGAACTCTTTCCTCTTTCTCTTGTTCTTCTCTACATCTATGGAAGTTCTCGACCACTACCCCGACGAACATGTTCAGCACAAAGAATCCCACGAGCAGGATGAATGCTATGAAGTATAGGAGACGCCATTCTGAGTAGTTTACTATCGGCTGAAAGGAAAAAAATATACATAGGTATTTAAGATAAAGAGCCTGATTTTGATATGATGTAGTCTTCTTCTTAGCGAGTGGATTTTCGAGTCGAACAACGACCCGATAAACCCTGGCGTCAGAGTTTTCAAACCGCCTAGTAGCCTTTTTTCTTTTCGGACAATCAGGTGATTCAGCCTGCAATGTCCTAACCAAACTAGGGAAAACCTCACAAAGTGATAAATTGACAAATAACACATTGTGTTCCCCAATACTTAAATAGCACTAATTTGTTTAATCAATTTAAGAGTTATACGAATTACTGTCTCGTACTTATTATAATATATTCCAACCAGTAATGGGATGAAAAGCTGTTGGTTAATACGTACGAGTGAACTTTAATAACACGCGAGAGTCAAAGTCCTGTATATAGCACTAATATAGGAGTAGCAGTCACTATCCGTAGTCCCGTAGATTCGACCAATTACCGGCTCTCCTACATGTAATTTTAATCAGCTGGGAATCCATTCTAGGAAATTGATTTGAGTACTCTCTGAACTGCTGACTACATTAGCCAACATTAGCTTTTTACTTTGGAACTGCGAAGTAATATTGTTTGGAGTGGTATATATACATAGCTATTAGTACTTGTATATACTTACGTAGGTAGACGATTGCAAGTATAAAATTATATGGACTTTTTTGCGAAGCATTTATTTTTTACTGGCGTTCATGCTGTTTTTACTTGTTACACACATAAGTACCTCTCTATACGTACAACTTTCATAATATAAGTAGCATATAGAATAGGCTTTGAATAAAATTCGTCGGTGAAATATTCGTCAAAAGCTCCGTAATCCATCCATTCAAGGCGAATAAAAAAAGTTGGGAGCGTGTTCCAAATCAATACGGCTCACCTGTTGATCGCCTATTGCACAGAGTCAGTACAGCCAGCGGCGAAAATGGAGACGACAATTTTCATACACGTGACAGAAGTTATTTATGGTGTTGAAATTGTCTGGTGTGACTATCTAGATTTTTTTTAACTGTTGTGACTAGTTGGTGTGACTACGAGTCAGCAATGGTTTGAAATAACTGATAAGTATTATATATTTTTGTACATGATTCAGATTTCATAGATTTCAGTGGATAGATAACTTTGTAGGTTCGCTCTTGATTCTAGACTAGAATATGGGTAATCGAGATAGAGTCAATGTTAAACCTTAAAGGCACTGGTACTCCCACACATGGTCAGACAGAATACAGCCAGATTTTGGCGTCGATTTCTGAGGGCGTGAAATTATTAACCTATAGGAACCTTCTACCCAGCTATATCCTGTAACACCCTTTATAGATCCTAAAAAAAATCATTCAGCATAAAGAAAAAAAAAAATGCTTCGAATGCTATGACTCCACTTTTGCAGCTAACTGTAAATAATTACATCCAATTCGCAATTCAATTGGATGTTTTACGAAGTTGTGGAAATTGTTTTATTTACTGAATGAAATGAATTGCGATTTAAAAAAAATATAAAAATTGTGGGACACGATAAAGACTACATAAAAAAAGTAAATTTATCTGTTAAATGAAAATTAACTATAGATAATATACAATGTTTTGAGTTTTTCCTGGCATTAAGGATTGCGATGACAAAAGAAATTGGATACCAAATGCATTCTACGTCACTTCATTTATTGTATCTGTACTCTACAAGAAAGCATGTTTTAAGTATGTCAAAATGTAAAATAAATGGGATATGTAAACCTTTATAATATGCGAAAGAGTAGGATACTAAATACTACTTTACACACTTAAAATAAAAATGGTAACTGAAATGCACGTTCTTTTATTGAATATTAAAATTTTACTGTATTACATCCAGCTCTCTCCAGTCTTCACAGACACAGACACAATGGAGCAAGGAAATATCACGTCTATGCCCTGGAGGCGTTGCACGACTCGGTTAAACCGAGACACCGGCGGTTCTGTTCGCCCAAGCGTTTACCTTCTATCCAGACAATCGAATTGAATACCTTACCTGTTGATCGACGCCAACGGCATCCAAGCCAGTTTAGTCCTGTCACTTTTAGATGAATGGATTTGAAGCTGACAAACCATAGACGATTATTTTGTAGTGTAAACCGCCCCTAACTATAACTGCTCGTGTAATATTCAAGTATGTATTTTTTCGGGAAATCTATGTACCTACTAAATGGTAGGTATCTAAAATGCATTTGAGAAAGCATCGAGATCCTTACGGCTTCAAATCCGCTAAGCGTCGAGCAACTCAGATAAGGTTCTGTTACCTTCTAAGTATTCAGACAATCGCATTGAATATCTTACCTGTTGATCGACGCCGACGGCATCCAGGGGTACGTTCACGGGCGTTTGGTTAGCGCAAGATTAGGGGAATTTTTCACTATGACAGTTGATAAAACCGCGTTTTGAAGCGCCTGTCAGGGGAAATTTCATCCTGACAGGTGCAAGTGCGTGCATGAACGGGGGGTTTACGCGAGCTGTCAGATTAAAAGTCACTCTAACGGTTTCCCCTAGGTGCATGCGTGAACGCACTCCGGGCCAGTGTACATAATGTTCACCCAGCCGTCCCGGGAACTCAGCACGAATAGCGACATCAGTGCTTTGCTCTTGGGTTAATTGGGTCTTTCATAGCCTCGAAATCCAACTATATTAAAGACCAAGGTATTTGTCTTCTTTTGCTAGACAATCCAGGTAGTTTTTTATTTCACCTTGTTCAAAATCTTACCTGTTGATCGACGCCGACGGCATCCAAGCCAGTGTACATAATGTTCACCCAGCCATCTCGGGAACTCAGCACGAATAGCGACATCAGTGCTTTGCCCAAGTCATCGAAATTGTACTTCCTATTCACCCACGTATTGCCTTCTATTGCTAGACAATCAGTTTTGTTTTTTACGTTCTTTATGTTAGCACCTTCGCAGTAGAAGAACGCTCCTTTGAACAACTAAAATGAAAATAAAATTAAGATCATTCAGTTGGTTTTGTATGAACAATGAACATAAGGAGTATTAAGGAGGCACTTTATTTTCTTTTTGTATTTAGGTACCATTAAACACACACGAAAACTCGTATTATACAAATAGTGCGATAGGTGTTTGAAAAACCACTACGGTGTGTACCTTTTTGACGTAATTTTATAATATTAAATAATAGCTATAGAACCCAGGAAAGCGACGTGCAGTCTTCTGTAATTATGTGTCAATTTTACGAATGAGAATTTTCTAAACAGTATGTTAAAGATTACTATTTTTACTTACCTGCACACCTAAAATACCAAATATAATAAAGAATGTGCAGCAAATGAGCACAATGTTCCCGATGGGCCTCAAGGAAGACAGCAGCGTTTGCACCACCAGTTTCAAACCAGGCGCGCGGTTTATTACTCTCAGAGGCCTCAGAGATCTTAATAATCTAAATACCTGTAAAATAATACCACGTTAAATAGTAAATAGTAAATCTTAGTTGCTTTACAGTTATAACGGTTTTGCAGTAAAAAATACATGGAATGTACGTAACAAGGTTGAAGATTATTAATTCATATTTAAGCCTTTCAATTACTGGAAAATTAACACAGAATTGTGCGAGAATAATGTGTCATTTAATATTTATTTTATTTCAAACTATTTTTATTACAGCCAATATAAAAGTTTTGTTCAATTTAGTGTGTAGTATTGTGTCTCGCTAAATCTAAATTTTAATAAAATCTAGAGAGTTTGTAAAGATACAAGAAAATCGCTTTCAATATGAAGTTTGATAAAATCTCTTACCCTCAAAATACCGAATATTCTCGGACTCGACTCGGACACAACAGACATAAGTAAGTCGATGATGGAGATGATGACGAGCGATCCGTCCATGATGTTCCACCCAGAAGTGAAATACGCTTCTGGGCCGTAGAACATTCCTGACGCTACCACCTAGAGGTGTACAAGATTATCAAGATATTATCCTAGGGATGTACAATATAGATAATCGCAATGTTATCCTAGGATGTATAAGTTAATCAAAATAGGTATTATCCTAGATATTTTATACTACGTACAAGATTATTATCTTCGCCTCTTTGACAGTTTCAAATGAAAACGAAAGTTCTAAATTGTACTCTATTCCAAGGACAAGTTCTTAAAAAGCGAGAGTTCAGAGTTTTCAAAAAATTCGGTCATTCGCTATATTAATTATGATCAAAGAGCTTACGTAAACTGCGCAAAAGTGCAGTGCAGAAATTTAGAATTCAAAAAGTACTTACTTTTATGAACATTTCTACTGCAAAAACGACGGTGAACACATAATTGGCACTCGAGAGGAACGCCCTCTCTTTGGAATCTGGTGGGATGTTGGGTCTTTCCATGGCAAGTGTGATGCAGTTTAGGGCAATGAACAAGAGGACGATGTTGTCGAACCAACTACGAGTCACCATCCATGTACACAACCTTCTTATCCTATAAGAAAGATTGAATATTTTAGCTCATTTTTAGAACTTAAAAGTGAAAAAAATGTGAAATGAAGTCCAAAAATTGCGAGTATCATTGCGGTTTAAAAGCTAGTTATAAATAAAATAATACTTGTCTTATTTATACTCGTCTAAATAAATATTTGTCTTGTCTTGTCTAGCTGTTAATATCCCACTGTTGGACAAATAAATAGGTAGTAACGAAGAATTTTTCCGACCTTCCAAAATGTTCATAATACTAATCGCAAAAGTTCATAATTCTCATGGGGCTTTTCAAACAAGTATCTCTCTAGACAGAGGACCCTTGTTAAGGGTCTAAGCTCTTATCGTCGCCAAGATGCCAATAACATGCAAAACTGCGAGTCAATTTATTTCTGGAATATCACTAACAAATTTAACAACAACATTTTTAGCTGCTCTTTCTTATTGTCAGAAAACATAATGAAAGTAATATTTTATGATGTTACTGAAATAAAAATGTCAAGGCAAATTTTTGTTCTCCTAGCGAAACAAAATTGCCCTCTTTCAAAGTACAAAAAAAAGCTATGACAGTGCAAATGAATAAGTAACACACTCCAAGGGAATTACAGAAAAATATTTTTCTGTTCGTACTATTTTTACAATTCTGATTCTACGCGTCAGATTTTCGCAACATTGTCGAAGGCGAGCCAGTGAGCGGTTCCTACGGTATGAATAGAATATTATTCGATCATCTTACTTGTTGTCCGGGGCGAATATATACAGGGAATAATCTTCTTTCTCCTTGAGGCATCCAGTTGGCTCCATGAATCGGAACAGGTCCTTGAATCTGAATTGTCGTCTATCGAATCTGGCCGAAAATAGGCAGATATTGTTGTTTATTGTTACCTGAAAATTGATTGAGATTGAGTTTTTTGTTCAGAGTGGATACATTAAGGATTATCCCAGATATGTTGCGGATATATTTTCTTATCAAATACATTATCATAGTTATGATAAATTAAAGATGTAGCTTTATAATATTCCATCCACTTTATTAAAATTCATCAAAAAGTCAATCTTTAAAGATCGACTCAGCTGTAAAATAAATTTAAATTCTAATGAAATTGAAATTCATCGTCTTTCCTTTCAGTTCATTGAATAAAAGTCTCGGATTCAACGAATAGATCGGCCTTTGCGATATCGTCCTTGTCGGGTACTGATTCATTAGCTTTCTTTACTTAAAGATTGTTCAGTTGAATACACACTCTATAAGCCTTATCTCAACCCAAATGTAGCCTTTATCCCTCCATTAAAGAATTAAATATTCACATGTGAGGTACTACAAGACAGTAAAGGAGTATTGGCTTTGCTTGGATTTGTTAGTTATTAAAAACTTACTAGAATAACAAGAAAATAGTAAAAATAATCCGTAACTACGAAATATGCCATAATTATTGTTAAAAATAATTAGAAACTTTTGATCCTTCTCTAACCATGTTAATTTTTTTTCAAAATTTTTGAAAAAATTCTGAATTTAATTAAAATAAACCGATGTTTCAAATCCACACTGTGGAAATACCACGTACCTCTTCGTTAATCTGTTTGATCAAAGGCAAGGGTTGGTTGTTGGGTCGCGTTGGTAGAGTCGGTGCTTCGGCTATTGGTGGCCTCAGAGCCAGTGGAGGCAGTTGAGGGGTTGGAGGCAGGTTGCTGGCTTTCACCTCTGATATCGATGACACTGTTACAAATAAAAATCAAATTATTAATCTTCTACTTTGATCCGATCTGACTCTAGTTTTAAGTCCCATCAATATTCTACTTTGATCCTATGGCACCTCATTCTATGACGCTGATGTTTAAAGTCCCGTGAATCTTCTATGTTATTTTATAAACCCTTTAAGCATTTCTTATTTTATTACTATTGTTTCTGAGCTTCCTTTATTATTTGCGCTGCGCAGCTTACATTTTTTTTTTAGTTTTTGGAACAAGCTTAAGGTTCATTGTAGTTTGCTTGAACATGTTTACTACGAACAAAAAGTTTAGATCGCAGCACTTATATAAGAGCGGAGTTTGTAAAAAGTTAAAAGGAAAAGTTGGGCTAACAAAAGCTGGTAACAGGATACAAAAAATAAATCAGTTTTCAGCTAAAACGCTCTCGCGTAGTTCCCGGAAATTCATTCACTGGGAAATTCTCTTCAGAAATTTATATCTTTTCTTCGCAGGCTGGTTTCTTTTGTTATTGAAGAGCGTTTTACACGTCTAGCAAACACACGGCTGCCATTCATTGAGGACGTATTCATTACAAGCCGCGATTGTCGTTAGAGAGTCGCTCGAGTGTGTACGACGACGCCTTGTATCATTCCGCTCGTGTATTCCTCACGCTTGTTTACTTGTTTGTGTAACTGGTTGTTATACGCGTTCAATGTGTGTAACTGGCTGTTAACCGGATGCTGTGAAATCTTTATCAACGTTAAAAAAAACGCCGGTAGTATTTTCTATCATAGTCACCACTAACTCTATTATAGTAACCCTAAAATGTACCTATGTATATTGCACATATCCCACTTAACCACGGGAGTACTATCCCACGTGACGACGCATATCAACTCACCGTGATGGACAGGTACATCGCACGTTTATCAACTTTGCTACACAAACTCGTGGAGTATCAAAAATTCTCTTTATGTGATAAATCTATTTGTTCTCGCTTTCGGAAAAGCTTTTTGTGTTACTAAAAGTAATGTGTTGTCTCTAAAGGATGATTGACTTAAAGTACCTGTAGAGATGAAACATTTCCACTAAGCGATAGTTTGTTTTGTCACGTTAAAGTGCTTTTATGTTCAGATATTTTGTTTGAAAATTTTGGTATGTTGGAAACATTTTTAGTTCAACATTTTACATGCGAAAGTGCTAATAGTAATATATTTAGAGAAAGATTATTTTTTTATTGTTTGTTTACGCCTCTTCACGTAAAAATAAAACGTGAATTCCATTATAAATCGAGCTTGAGATAAAGTAAAAAAGGTACTCACTTGTCAAGTAATCATTGGTGAGAGACAGCCTATGAGGGGGAGGCTTAACTGTGTCAAGCCGAACCGTAGAATCCGAAGAGAAGCCTGCTTCAGGAGCCTTCCACGATACCTACAAAATAATTGCCCCGATTCGGTAAAAACATGACTTAACTAAAGTAAATCCATGCCATCGCCCTTCTGCGAAAACCAATTAAATTGAAATTGTGACGGGTTTTAATGGGTTTTTGCAGACGAAAGAACACAAAATTCTAAGTATTTATAAGTTATTATAGTCAAATTTCGTTTGTATGTAGGTATAAGAAACTAATTACTGTCATCTACATTCTTTAATTTTTTTTAATGAATTTTTGAATCTACTTATACTGCTTCCTCTCTGTTCGCTTATGACAGAAAAAGACTTCTATGGACTTATTTTAGTTAAGTCGTGTTTTAACCGAATTGGGACCAATATGCAGATTAACCTGTTTCAGAATTGCAAATCCTCAAGTTGAGGAGATGAAAGGATATCGCAAATCCATCGCAGTTGAGTGAGATTTGGCGTTTCAGACATCGCACTTTGTGTTCGTTCTTTGAAGTTACTTTCGACTTTAAACTGCTCGTGTCTCGCGGTGTTACTTAGGTACAGATTTATTTATATTTTTCCTTTTCATTGGTTTCAGCAAATTTTAAACTATTTGTGCCATTGTCTTAAATTTGACAGTATGGCGATAGATAAATCAACAACTTACACAAATGTCAAAGTAAAGCTTTCTGCATAAATACACTCTCTAATGCCTAATGTTAAATCAAATAAATTTAACTAAACAGCCATTAAATGATCTGTTAACTTGTCATCTTTTATCTATATAATTTGACTGCAACAGTTTGCAACTGATGCTTCTATACAGGGCGTAAAAAATAAGAACTGCGTGTCTTTAAACCACATGTTCTACTAATGAAAAAAGCTTTCGCAAAGCACAAAAATGCACAAGCTCGAAACAAAATTTTGCCTCGTCCTTACAAAATTGCAAATGATGAGAGCATCTTTGTATAGTTAAGGCATTTTTTTTCTTACATTAAACCTATAGAAACTCATAGTTACACTTACATCAGGTAGCAGAGGTGTCGCATGAGCTGAAACCTTCCTCACAGGAGGGGCGAGGACCCTGGGGGCTGGTAACTGTGGTCTAGAGCGGTTGTTGGGCAGTTCAGACTGGGTGTCGTTCTTGATCACCATCGACGATGATAGGGGAAGCTCATTCTTGCGAAGACTTGAACCTGTAGGATAAATTTTTAATAATAATAAGAAATAATATTTTTATCCGTGTTTCTGTTAGAAAATGTAGGCTGTGAAGTGAAGGTAACGTTCAAAAACAAATCTGACCTGCTTTTTGTAATATTAGTATGGGTTAAAAAATAAACGATGTATAATAGATGGTACCAATTGGAAAATGGAATATGATGTTTGAAAGGCAGCATGCACAGATTGAATGAGAACGACTGAAGACCGAGCTAAGCAGTATACCTACAATGGGGGAGACTGTATCCAGCAGTGCACTGATACAGGCTGATGATAATAAAGGTGATAATGAAACATTATTATATTTACCATTGCAAATAGCGTGGTCTCTCCCGTTGTTCAACACCACAGCATCAGAATCTGAACCAGTTCTATGCTTCGGCTTCTTCCGAAGACTGGGCCGGGACAGTCGCCAGCTGTAGCCTCGCTGGACTCTGCACTTGTCTTCGCCATTTGGACTCGCTATGACTACGCTCCTAAATAGGTCAGTAGAATGTTAAGGCATAATAAATTATTCATAATTTGCTTTCTATGAAATAGATGAAACACTAAGTAGGTACATTTGTATCAAAAAAGGAATTTCAACGAAATACTTAATTTGGATTCCTGTAGATTAAATAGATCTCTCTAAAAGTCTGAAAAGTTCAAATTCTTTTATCTTTATGTCTGCAATACGATGAGAGCTCGTATATTTTATACTCTAGTACGAATAGTATTAAACGACAACAATGTATTTCAATAAAGTTGTACGTGACCAAACTAGAAATGTATTTGTATCGTAAAATTTATTTTAAAGTAAGTATCGGTGCTTACTTTTGTGAACTCAGCAGACTAGACTTGTCGCTCGTATTCAGGCAGTTGTCATCCTTAGCGATCGTGATTTGGAGGTTCTTTTCAGGGAGCAGGGGAGAGGGCATTGACCTGGGGGTAGACGGGGCTGATCCAGGAGTGGAAGGTTTTAGAGGGGGTGGGGCTAAGGTAAGAGGGGGAGGGGCGAGGGTCATAGGAGGGAGTCGCGCTTTCTCTGAACCGAGCTGAGCGGCCGCCGAGTGGAGAGTCAAGGTGTAGCTGTTTGGCGGTTTTAGTAAGCCTGGTATGCTTGTGCACTGAAAAATATGTTGATGTTAGTTTTGTATTTATTTCTAAATCAAAGTTCTAAGCCATTTTTGCCACATATTGACCGAATATTGCAACTTGTTCAAACAGGCTGACAGTCCGTCACATCAGCAATTTTCACACTCTCTCTAAACAATTCTATTGCTCTTTTCCTAAAGTTCGCATGTAATGATTTTGTACTTCTATTAATAAAATAACCATTATTAATAAGCATTTGCTCACCGAAGTCCGATCAATAGAGTCCAGACTGGACACCAAGGAAGACCGTTCAAGACTCAGCGCCACATTGAAGTCCCTGAAAGAAGCGCCTGGTTCCAGGGTGGTGGATGGGGAGTCTTGAGGAGTGGCAGCCGTGTGTGTGATCATTGGGACAGAGGCGTCTGAGACTGCACTGTTGTTTGCTAACATTTTGGACTCCTAAAACAAAACGTTGTGTAAGTATGCTTCACATGCACGAAGGAAATTTAGATTCAAGTTTTACTCGAGGGTTACCTAAATATCATTGTGTTGTGTTTTTTACAAATGACCTGCGATTTGAATTATTTATCAGTTTTTATGATTATGTCACATATTGTCGATATAATAAATTTGTACTTCTTTCTACGGGAAAATAGCTTTTCCTAAAAATATATTACCTACAACAACATGTTTAAATAACGTTTCCTATAAACTTACGAGTAAGGCGATAATTATATATATATGAACTACCTTTATTGAACCCCCAGTACAAAATGATTCGCCGAAATATATAATGACTAAGTTGTAAGTATATGATGTTCAATTATATTCTCAGTGATGAAGATTAACGTTGTCCTTGCGTCTTTGGAGATTAGAAAATTAGGTTGATTATAAACGTGAAAATTTGTATTGCATTTGCTAAAAACAATTTTAAGCTCTAAATAGAAAATCCTCTGAAATTCTGAAAATAATTGGATCTTCTAGAAATAATTCTCCATTTGTGAGGCAGCTAACAAGCCGGGTTTAATTGAGGTAAGTAGCAGTCTAATAACGTTAGACTGTGTATTTTAAGATTTAATTTATTCTCAGCTTAATCTTAAGAGCAAAGATTATAAAGAACTTTTCATCAAAATATAAAATAATTTGCAAAAGATTATAACGTGATATTGGATTTTTAAGACTAGAATTAGAGAAAAAACGTTTTCATATAAAATGCATTTGTTATCAAATAATAATCAAATTAATTTGTTGTAATTGTCATAAGTAATAAAATTTGTTTCCCAAGTAATACCAGTTACTGATCATAAATATAGCGCCACAACAGATGTGTATGAGCAAAAAAAAACACGCTACATTATATTTTATTAGAAGTTCTTAGATTATTTTTCCTTATCGATTCTTTTTCTTATTAGAAAAGCTTTCTTTGTGCCAAATATACAATGTTACGGATCAATGTAGGTACCTATTAAGTATATCATATTACATGGAATAACTTTTAAGTAATTATAGCTGTATTTATTTTGAACGAAAGAGAGCCTGATTTTTTTATTTACTAGACCATTATTGATTATGATTATGTATGACAATTAATGTACGTAAACTATATACTACACTCTGTATAAAACCGAGGGACTGTATTATTATTATTATTACCAAAGCTATAGCAATTTCTCGTGCGTGGAAAAATAATTTGTAATGTTAAATTTAAAAAAAAAAAGTTAAGTTAGTACGAAAACTGAAATATCTTTGGCAATTTCATACTTAAAGCACCTGAAATATTTGATTTAAATGAATGCATATGTAATGTGCTTTTGCAAAACCTCTAAAATAAATTGTGAGATTGAGAATGATGTAAAACCTAACATCAAAATGATGAACGATTCAGATTTTATCGCCGTAAATTCTGAATACGAAGAAATATGGCTCATTTCTCAATTCATTTACAATTCGTTTTGAAGTAAAATTCGCTGAGCATATCTAATAAATAGGACTTAAAGTGAATCCCTTATCGTATTTTTTAAATTTCGTCATATTTGGACGTCTCTAAAACGTTTTGACGTTAATATTTATGGAGATAAGCCGCACGTTAAGGTTAATCCCGTTAAGATGAAATTTTTCAAATGAATATTTATGAGGGACTTACCTTCTGTATATTGCATTTGTTGGATTGCGCACAGTCTTTGCAGAGAGTCGGGTGGTGTGTTGATGACTTTGATTTGGAGCGGCGGGATTTAGCCACTTTATCCTTGTGCCCATTCACGTCCTCTTTAGCTTTCCGTACGTCGTCCGCAGACCGCCAGAAGTTCTTTATTTCATTCTGTGTTTCAAAACTTCGTTGTAATTTGTACATTGGCATCAAATAAAAATACAGGGTGTAAAAAAAGTACTACAAACAACAACTTTCACAAAGAACAATAATTTTAGTTCGACGTATAATTTTGCCTTGTCCATATAAAATTGCAGATGCGGAGATCAAATTTGTATGAAAAAGGCAAATTCTTTTTTCCAGCTAAAATTTTTGTGCTTTGGGAAAGTTGTTTGGTATCATCAGTAGAACATGTGGTTTATAGGAACGCAGTATTTTTTTTTACACCCTGTATAATAAGTAATTAATCTTAAAGAAAACATGAAAAAAGTATTACATTTCATAACATTGTTACACAAAATCCAAATATTTCTCTCAGATAAAAAATCAAATAAAGAAGTAACAAGATAACTTTGTGAATTCCACGAGTATGTGCGTGCGGATCGTATTTCGGGCTAAGAGAGTAGACAAAGAAACACAATATGAAAGGAATTAAATGAGGAATTTCACCTGAGAGAAGCTATCGCTGGAATGTGAGCCGCAGTTCGACTCGTCGTATTGTATCTCGTTGTTGTCTGAGAAGCACTCACTCGACAGTTTTGACTTCGCCAACTCTCGCTGCTCGCGTTCCCTCCTTTCGTTTCGCTAAAAGACGTAAAGTTACACATCAAAACTTAAAAGTGAGTACATTATCAATTGTAGATAGATACTTCTTCAATAGTGGGTTGTATTTTGTTTATAGGTATTTCAATCTATGTGTGTATTTGTAAGCACTAGAAATAGATAGTGTGAAATAACTATGAGTTAAGTTCAAAGACTATCGAGTAAGTACAGCACTGAATATAAAACTTACCTCTGAACTGAATCCTTCGACCAAAATGGCCACAAGCAGGTTGAACAGTACATAGTTCCCAAAAGTCATGAGCGCTACAAAATATAAGGCCGCCCAATGACTAGTTTTCTCCATACCATTAAACAATACAACATTCCAGTCTTCTTGTGTCAATACCTGAAACATTCGCGTCCAGATAAGCATTCGATTCCACTCCATAAACAAATCTACCACAACAGAACTCCAAATATCTTTATTCTCTTCAATAAATTAAAATAAGCAAGGTGTGCTGTAATCGTGTAAGTCGTGCTATGTGTTTGTAATAAAATGTTAAGTAACCACGATTTTTAATAAATCAACATAATAAATAAACTCAACAAATTGGTTAGTAACCAGCGTGTTAGTGTAACCAAGTGTTATGTCGTTGTGTTGGTAGGTACACACATATACAGGTTAGGGGAACATTCAGACGGCGATTCGGAGTACACAAGCAGAGGGTTTTTCTAAACTACTCTACGAAGCAAGATGCATTAACTAACGGAGCGCTCCGGATGCAGTTACCATTACACTACATACTTCATCAACTTGCTACGGCGTATTTCTCGGTTGTGCCAGTGCACAGTACACATTCCAATTAGATAATTTTACTACGTAATCAATCATATTCGTCTTTTCTAACAAACTTAAGGAAGCTGTCAAATAAGACAAAGTCGATAAGAATTTTGTGACAGTCTGAACGAGAAAAACGCGGCGTCTATCTAAAAACTTATTGGGATCGCAAATAAACCGCTAATGTACGTTGTCTAGCTTGCCTCAGGCTTACCTGGAAGACGGTGACGGTAGCCCAGAGGATATTATTAAAATGTTTTCTGTCGCACTCACACTTGGGATGGTGCGAGACGATTTCAGGGCAGGTACAGTCGCGTTCGGCGCCGTTATCTTCGACGTACTTGCAAAACTTACCACCGAACAGATACATGCCCAGAATACTGCGTGGCGAGGGCCCGATGGAAAAAATGAAAGAAAAACAAAATGCTATGCGCAAACGCAGCGACCGATTCGTCCTGATGGAATGTGAGACGACGCGACTATAACACTGCACGCCATTTAATAAAAATTTCATACAATAATATTCTGAACAAATTTTACAAATCCTTATAGAATCAAGATTTGCAAAATTAAATTTCTGTTATGGGAACGCATTTAAATAAGGTTAACTGCGGGCATAACATTATCAATTAGGGGCTAATTGGCTAAGCAGTGTTATCGCCGCGCAGCCGAGACCCACCAACGGGTTAGTTCATAAATCTAATTTATGTACTGTAACAAATTAACATTGTGTTATTTAGTGCACTGAATTTTCAATAAACGCAATAATATATAATACCAATATTATCATACATTTTGTCATACTGCCTTATGATTATAATCATAATACATTAAATGCAATAAAAGTAAATATTGAAGAGTAAAGTAGGCAAAAGAAAAGTGCATGAAAAATAAAGAATATTACATTCATAATTTCAATTTCACATGTTCAATAATCATTCTTATTAATGCAAATAATTAATTATAAAGTTCCATTTTTAAATGCAGAAGTGAAATATAAGGAAAATAAAGTTATAGGTATGTGCCAATCTCTAGCAATAAAAAAAATGGGTAGTAAATATTGAAGAAAAGGGGGAAGTAATCGAAATTCAGATAATTACCAAAGTTAAAGGAAGATGCTGGAGACATGGCGAAACCAGTGCAAAGTTTGGTTCTCGAGTTATATTTGGTGATAGAGACCAAAGCAGTTCACCAATTTCACCGTAATAAGAAAGTACATACCTAAATAATGGAAGCAGCATGCAAAGTGATAGAGATACTTTCAAATTAAGTGCAGCCTGTAGTAGTGGGAGTAGAGGAACTGACGAACTGGGCAACCCTCGGCTCGGCTCCAATTGACCTCAAGCTAACCTTCTACTTAACCAAGCTCACTGACTATAATGTGCTCTCGACAACGTCTGATGGGAGTACGGGACGGCACAACATACGGTGGACGTGACACTAGATGATGTTGGATCAATTTGTTACTGATGGTTCTAGAGTTATTCACTATGCGGGATCTAGGGTAGCTGTTACGCGACTGAACGCTAGTTTGACAACGCACAATGCTGCAAGCCGCCATCTTGAAAGCACTGCCTCATCGCAGCTCAGGGTCCCTTGCAGCAAAGTGAACGGTCTTTTGTGTACTCGCGTGGTTAGTCGATTAGCCGTCACATTGACAATCTTCTGTTATTGGGATTGTCATTCTGTCGTGAGTGTTGACTGCTGACAGACCCGAAGGTAAGCGTTTAGTATGTTGCAAGTTCAGTCTGTTCTGGATTGTCTGTTAGGTATTTTAATTGAAAATATTGAATACCTGAAACACCGTGACAAAGGCCCACAAGAGGGTATCAAAGTTTTTTCTGTCGCATTCCGTATCGCCATCGTCATCTTTCTCGCAGAACTTGCACCCGAAGAGGTTCATACCGAGGATGCTGAACGTTATCACGCAATATACCATTAGATTATACGGTCACTTAAGAATCCTTTCCACACATAAAAGAGGATATATATAAATATACAGTACATACATAATTCTATAATGACAAGGTGATGATGTGCTGGTGTAAATAAATTTAGGTTGTGAAAAGCATAGAAGCGTGAAAGGTTCTATGATAATAGTATACAATAATAGAAGAGAAAAAGTTGTAAAGAGAGTGTGGACAGTGGCAGTGTGTAGTGGGTAGAATGTTATAGACAGAGGTGATTCAAACAATAACATAAAATATAAAATACATATTAGTAAGGATCGAAAAGAAAACAGGAGAAATCACTCACAGTTAAATAGTGCACGGGTTAAAGGATGCGGGTGTGACAGTTAAGTAGAAACATTCAGAAGATCATATTTTATGGAGAGTCGAATAAATCTTCTTTAGCTACGGAAAAATGAAGAACCTGAGTGAGCAATAAAGAAAGATTGCCTAGGATTGTGACCTAGTGTACTATAGTGGGGTTAAAGAAGATAAGACGGCACAAATATAAAATTAAAAGGGAGAACGTAAAAATAGTAACCATAGTTTAAGAAGATTAAGTTCGTAAAAACTTTAATTTTAAAGTATGATTTTATTTAATTAAATTTAAAATTATTTAAACTTGTATTTAACTGTCTTTTTATTTATTGTTGTACTTATTGTTTGAAAACTTTAAATTAAAATAATAATACAAACTAATTTACCTACAAGAAACCTCAACAGAAATGCGAGGGAGAAAGAAAACTCTTCGGAAGAAACTTAAAATTGAAGTAGCAATTACAGTGTCATTTAATAACTTTCATAGAAATAAAACTTTTTCTTTGAGTTAATTTAAAATTCATGCAGACTTTAATTTTATTTTAGCTTCTTCTGAATAGAAATAAACTTTCTAGTAACTTCGTCTTTAGATCTTTTCATTGCTTTTATAGCTATATTTGACGGATATTTACCTGAATATAAAGATGAAGAGGACGAGCAGTGAGAAGAAGATGGCGACATTGTCCATGGTCCGCAGCATGACAAACAGTTGCCTGCGCAGATTTGGCATAAAGCGGACCAGCTTTAGTATGCGCAGGAGTCGAAATGTGCGCAACACTGACAGCCCTGAACTTCCCGCTAGATCCTTCCCGATGCTCATGTTTTGAGCCAGTTCAAATCCACTGTTACAGAAAACATGATCAATAACAAAACATTATTGTTAAAAGAAACAGCAATCACAACAAAATAAAATGATTGACCTAATTGCGTGTAGTAAAGTTAAAGCCTATAAAGGCTTTATTTTAGGCAACAAAGTTTTTGATAACAAAAGCCCAAAACCACAGCTAATTCTGGAATTGTCTGCAAATTTACCTCAAAATCACAATGATTCCATCAAAGACATTAAATCCGTTTGAGATGTACTTGAATGGACCTTCTGCGACCACTTTGAATAACATTTCCACGGCGAATATTGCCGAGAACACAACGTTGCTCATCTCTACAATAACGGTTAATTCCTGCGGCTGCTGGTGATATTCTATGCCCATCGACAGGGTGTTGATTAGGATTGCTAATAAAATACCTGAAAAATTATTTATATTAAACGTTCGCTAATATTGGTATACACCAGTAAATACATACAAATTTCCTTTTCACTACTCACTGTCAAATGAAAACTTTCACATAATTGTATACATTTTAACTCGATTAATGGTTTATCAGGTTACCGCGCTAATAATTTATTAATTACTGTGTAATATTGGCCAATACATCGAGATTAAGTTAAATAGTCAGAATAGGTAATATTTCGTCATTCTCGGTAAACTCATGCTTGTTAAATTACTATAATTATTTTGGACTTCTTTGGGAATTATAATAAAAAATGCTACCTTGTTGAAAGTACTTGTGGTCGACAATTCTTTTGATGTGTTTCCTGAGCCAGCTCATGAATTTGTTTGATTTATTCCAAACTAGTGAAAATGCGCTTTTAAACCGGCCCTTTCTGTTCTCCCTCGCGATAGCCTCTGCTGCCAATAGTTCCGCACAGCACGAAAAGTCCTCCATTTCTATAGCCTGTCATAATAAAACTATTACTTTACCTTTGTGCTTATATAAACAAACTGCTTTTAGTAGAGCAAACCATATACCTACAAAAAATACCACATTTAAAATTGAAAAAGGATCTAATTTGAAATTACCTTAGTATCAGACTTCTCATCTCCCGCTCGTTTGCTAATCCCTTTCGTCAGCTCTTCAAAGAAGCTGTCCAGCGCCACCTGTCCGGTAGGCAAGGCAGCTGACAAAGCCCCAGATAATGCCAACAACTCTTGACATGACATTGTCCCCCCAGCCGCCGCACGCTCCTCAGCCGTGTCGCCTGTCGGCAGGTCGAATTCTACACAGCCAGGATTAGTATCAGTACATTCATAGTTAACATCAAAAGTACCAGCTGTCGTATCTTCAAGACTTTCTGATACTTTTGAGGGTTAAATATTTATAAACATGAAACAGAATAAAGATAAAAACAAGGCCATTCCCGCCCATATAGTATAAGCCACATTGTGATGTCCTAGTCTTGCCTACGAAGTTTTGGAAAGGTGAAAGGGAAGGAAGATTGCACATGCCCGTCTAATAGCGTCGTCTAGATCTACCGTCTCTAGACTCACCACTTTGGCTCTTAAGCCAGTCACGCTGACACAATGAATCTACAAAATATATGGATTTCACAGATTACCAAAATGTAAAAGCACGCTTCAAGAGAACTGAAAAGTTTCGATCAGCAGAAAAGTTCAGCGAAGCAGAAATATTTCCAAGATACATCGAATATCGAAATAATTAAACGTTTCCATTTAACTTTTGAAATGATTTAATAATTATTTAGTTCAATTTTCGTTCCTTGTAAATTTCGTAGTCGAGTGAATTTATAAATTCATAATGGAGGGATATTGAAGTTTGTTCATTCTTAATGGGTAAGTTGTGGGTGTTTACCTGTCTGGGTCATCTTCTCGGAAGAGCAGACGTTGTGTGGGTGAGCCAAGTGGGGCGCGTTGGGGTCGTGGAGTAGAACCGTGTCACTGAACATCACTGACGATCTTCGACGCGCCAAAGATGGTGGAGAAAGCAACGATAGATTCGATGAGTTCTGAAAGTAAACTCCTATTTTAACAATTAACTGTAATAATAAATCTGCACTTATACTTAAACTGTAACGGGTTATAATATGCACTGTGGAATGATTTTCTTGCCAATTTTGTTGGATTTTATAAAGTTATTAATTCATTATGCAGTTTTTTTTTACATTAAAATAAAAAAAATACATACAGTCATCCTATAAGTAGGATAAACTTTCAAATTTCTCATCAAACGTAAAATTTTCGCTTCTATAAAATGTTTTATTCAAATTCATTTCATCCAGCAAATCTGGATTGGATTTCGAAATAACTTGCTTCTTTGCCTTTGTCAGGCTATTAAATTTTTCTGCCTCGTT
This sequence comes from Scrobipalpa atriplicella, assembly GCA_029255725.1. NCBI lineage: Eukaryota > Metazoa > Arthropoda > Insecta > Lepidoptera > Gelechiidae > Scrobipalpa > Scrobipalpa atriplicella. The sequence goes on along the minus strand of JARACY010002355.1, from coordinate 18,531 downwards.
GAAACTTGATTCCAAACTTTAGGGCAGTAGTAATGTCTCTTTGAGGTGGATTGATTTTAATCGAGGGCGAAAACAAATTTTAATTAATTGTGAGGAAAAAATAATTATTTTTTACGAGTGGGTACGATTCATGCAGAGGGTTGAAAGACCTTTTCGATCAACTTTAATTTAATTTAATAGTATTGGCTACCTTCCACACGCTTCTTGTTTTCGAAGTAGTGTTTTGTGGGATTTAGTACTGGTAAAGTAACATTTCTTTCATATTATGATATTATCCCCTGCAGTGGGACACCACAGGCTCATAAATAATAATGAATAAATAATTATTATAGTGAACAATAAAGAATATTGGATTTTATCTTTTAGTGTTAAATAAAAGTAGGTACTTTATTATAATGGTAACCCTGCTTGACAATAGCTACTGGTAGCGGTGTAGCACAAAGGAGACGGTGCCATAGCTTCTAACTTTAATATGCAATATTAATTCAAGTGACAAAGTTTGAACTCAGGCGACGGCTGAGCTGACGTTTGACTTCAATGTTGACTATAAAACTGACTTAGAATCAGTTTAGAACATTCATACTAGCTGATTTTCAGATTAAAGAAAGATACTGAGATTGGTTAAGATTGAACTTTTATGATGTTCAAGTCGAACAGTCAAACATAACAAAAATAAAAAATATAGAAATTAGTAAATGTCACATTAATATTTATGTTGGATAAAATAAAGTTGAGGCACAAATATGTGTCAAATTTAATAAGAAGTTATCTGCTTATTTCACGTGACAAGTATGATAGTATTTATACAAGTAAAGCCTTTTTAATGTACCTATATTTTAACCGTCACAATTTATATGGCTCAAGCTCCGTTTAGTGGAGTAATTACTGGTTTCTATTTTCATTTGTGTATTTTCTCTATAATTATCTACATTTCTCTATAATTATTATCATTTTGTAAAACGAAACAAATTTAAGAATAAATACTTGAGAGATCTTTATTTTTACGATATTAATAACTTTTATTTTCTAATTATATTGTCTCAAAACTAAAATGAAGGATATTAATTCTTTAAGAGAAAAAAATATGCCAACGTTATATTATGGTGGTTATAGAATTTACCATCTTATAATTCATTACAACAAATGCCAATTCATCTTAATTACGTAATTTGAGTCATGATGATATATCATTCATGAAGCTACATAAATCAATTTCAGATAAGTAATTTGCACAGATGGATGACTTGGAAACAGTAATAAATTCCTCCTAAGTAATTATTTTACCCCTTAGCCTACTGATGTTTAGTTTGGACAAAAATAAGCTGAAATAGTTAGTTAGTTAATAGTTACAGTGGATACAAATAAGTATTAGGTATGTTCAAATTTCAATAAAAACAATAATTTTCCTTTCAAATTTTTCGTGCCTTTTTCTCACTTTTTTTTATTTTTATTAGAAACATTTCACTAGTTGACTCTTTACTAGGACAAATGAGAAAGAGTTGACTCTAAAACAAGCTTACCCAGAAGAAGCTTGTTCACCCTCACTTTAGAGCGATTTAGGTTGTTTGCGTTTGAAAATTCCGATACGGGTAGTAAGCTCCACTCTTTTGCTATTTTAGGATTCAACAACTTGCAATCCATTTAAAGTTTACTTTCAAATATCATTTGATAACGTTAGATGTGTTATAAAAATCTACCCCTATCTAGTGATTAATAATGAAAATTCAAGCAAGAAACTCTTCAAGTTTAATAAATGTTTTCTTAAAGAAGGTTTCAGGACTGACAATCCTGAAAACGCATAAGTTAAGTACCTCAGTTATCATAGCAAGAAAAATGACCTACTTTTTGGGAGTATAATTCTCAATTTCATTTCCTACAACACAATTTGCGAGGAACGCCGAATTTATTTTCAAGATTTTAATACTTATCTCAGCGTTTTCAAGAATGTCGGTCATTCAGTCCCTGATGTACTATGAAGTAAGTACCGACCTCCAAATCGGCTGCTGAGAGCGAGGGCACGCGCAACAGGCTGGGCCGACCCAGGGGCTCCTCCGCCCCCTCCTCCCCGCCCTTCCCACCGGTCGGCTGCGAACAATATAGAGCTGGGGAAACTAGGGTACACTAAAAAAATTGATAACATTGATCAAGACTTGTTTATATGCGAGCACATAAAGTAATACGATTAATAATATGAAGGTTAAGAATCAAAATGAATCTTATTCCCAAGAACCCTAAAAACCATTGTCAACATTCGCCTACACGCCCCTAGACATCCTGGAAACCCGGAAGTGGCATTTGGCATTCAGAGAATATTCCGCCTTTGTCCTCGAGACGGTATTGTATTACGTTTCGACGTTGTTTGCTCTCATTTGTACTACGCAACCGCAAATAGTAATTTGTCAAGGTCTGGCAATGGTTAGATGAGGTAGACCCTTGTTTACATCGCCCCCTAATTTATGGAAATCTATCGTGTGCTGTAAGTACCGTAATAGCGTGCTTGGTAGTGTTGTAAGTAAACATTATCATCGTAGTTGGGGTTGATAGATAATCATGGAAATTATAATGCTTACTTTCCATCTTAATCAATGAATATGATATTGTAGTCCACGATTGTAACTAAAGGGTTTATAGTATGGTAGTTTCTCTTCAAGAAATAAAATGTAGCTCATGTTCAGCCTCGTCAGATAATCGGCTCTAAGTATTTTTTTTTTTGGTTCTTTGATTAAAATCTGTTCCCCGTAATTTATATTTGTCGTGTACACTGATTATTATCATGACTAAATAGTATCATGCCCAAAAACATTAGTTAGGTTGTCAATTTCTGTAATTTAAAATATATATGATTTTATACCTGTGGATGAACTCTTGGGCAGAGTGGATGGTGCTGTTTTGGTTTGTTCGCTGGCAGCTGAAGTGTTTCTCGGCTTGTCCGCCATTGCACTTGTGCCCGTTGATACCGGTACACTCTATAAAAATATAAATTTCAATAAAATATAATTTATAGTGTTTTTAATATTAAAACTTGAGATCCATCAATTTTTCTCAAGATGATTTAAAAAAAAAAAATACTCTCTCCTACAAAATTGACAATCACAAATTCATAATTTGGTCTCATTTGAGGGAATCCTTGTATCATCCACACCAATATGCATATAATATGTCACTAGTAAAAAGTCATCCAACTATTTTTTATTTTTTATTTTATTTATTGAGAAAACCAACAGCTATATAATGAAAAGATAATTTAAACAAATTTACATAACATAAGCAATTAACAGGTTTCCCTAAATTACAGCAATTAACAGGTTTCCCTAAATTACAAAAATAACTAAACTATTAATAAACACTTTAGCTTCATTTAATATGTAAAGGGATGCCTTAAATGAAGCGAAAGTATTACATGATGATGTAGACAAAAGAGTACGTGAACGTAATTTTAAACGTAAGTACGAAAACATTTCATTTGACATGCTTCACAAAACCTTTGATATGTAGCGCACATAGATGGCGCCACATCAAGAATCAACAGTCCTGAAACGCGGTATCGAAGTTTGCACGGCGATCTGCATATATACAACTTCCGAATTCATCCAGTCGGACTCCGGTCCCCTGGTCACAACACCCGACCAGGCGGGTAATTACCCTTTTTCCCATCCGTCATCACTCGGCCAACTGGCCTCAAGGAAATACTCCTAAATTGGTGACCCCGACGTGATCGCACAAGGACGTGATGGAAGATCTTAACCATGGACCACACCAACACCACTGGACATCACCGCCAACATGCAACTTGGACTTCACTATCTCAGCGCCTCCAGCCTCATCGTCACAGCAACAAAGACGTCCGACTCACTGGATGCAGCAACAAAGACGTCCGACTCACTGGATGCAGCAACAAGTCGCCCGACTCACTGGGTGCAGCAACAAGTCGCCCGACTCACTGGGTGCAGCAAACAAGTCGCCCGACTCACTGGGTGCAGCAAGCAACAAGATGTACGACTCAACGGCTGAAAAGCGTCTACGGTATCGTCCGCCTGTCCCAAAAAGGGGGAGTACTGTAGCGCACATAGATGGCGCCACATCAAGAATCAACAGTCCTGAAACGCGGTATCGAAGTTTGCACGGCGATCTGCATATATACAACTTCCGAATTCATCCAGTCGGACTCCGGTCCCCTGGTCACAACACCCGACCAGGCGGGTAATTACCCTTTTTCCCATCCGTCATCACTCGGCCAACTGGCCTCAAGGAAATACTCCTAAAGATATATCAAATACCTTGTTCGACCTACAATATTAACGTAGTCAAGTTAAAACAACTTTTGCAAAGCGAGACTTTAATTAGGGGTAGATTTTCATGCGACGAGCTTGAAGCAACTAAGTTACTCGAGTGAAAACTTCCGGGAGTAATGTTCACTTTAATTTTACTCTCGGGGTCTCAAGATATTGCGACTTTGAGACCAACTTTGACAGTTAGTTAGTTTGACAAATTTTTCCCTGACAATTTAGTTTGATGTCTTATAAAAGGTATAACTATGCATGGTTTTACGACTGCAGTAACCATTATCATAACCGTCAAAAAGTTTCGCACCCTCCCGGGATGCCATAACTCCTGTATTTCAATGTTGCAATAATTTACGTTTACGACCCCTATGACAAAATTTGTGCACGACCTGTAAAATCGCTTTCCACACATCACTGTGTCTTCTTACCTTATCTTTTTTTGCCAGTCTTCTTTTAAACCGCCTCCAAAGATGAGCAACATATTTGACGATCTCAGCGTAGCATGTCGTCGGCTCGCTGTTGTTGGTGGAAGAAGCTAAGGTAGAAGACGAGGTGACTGCGAGCGCGTTCAGCTCGCATTCTTTCCATCTCCCGTTTTTTGGTCTCACTAAACTGGGTCGCTATGACGACCAGGCATAGGTTTATCATGAAAAATGATCCAATCTGTAAATTGAAGCAACAGTTAAATATATCTTTATTTTATACACTCCTGTAATTTAAATGGGAGAATCCTCGTGATACATACCACAATCAAAAGAACGAAGTATATCCAATCCCAAAAACTATGGGCATCTTGAACGTAATACATAATGTCTGTCCATCCTTCCAGTGATATTACCTGTAAAATAAATGAGGCAATAAAATATCACTCAAAGCCCTGACATACATTAAATACAAATTGTCCTTGAACTTTTATACAATATCTATTATTAATGGATAAACTTACCAAAAATATAGCCACCCACGCGAGTCCGATATTATCAAATGATATTGTCCCTTGAAAAGGGTTGGAACCTCTCTGAGTACAGTTGGTATAATACTGTTCCAGTTGACACAGGACGAGTTGGTGGGCGAGTTGTAGGAGAAAGGCTTGGCCGTCTCATTGCACACCAAGGGACCATATCGGTATGGTGGGAAGTCTTGACACAGGTGCATCCCACTGTCTTCGGGTGTCGTGCAAATGTAGTCGAGATCTTTCGAGAACTCGTAGTAAAATGATATGCTGCAACACAAAAAATGTCAATTCATAACGCGTAAAAGAGTACGCAAAGAACATTTAGATTAAGCATTTTAGTGAATCACATTGTCGGTTGATGTTTAGTAAGTAGGTATGGTCATGAAAGCAATCGCGACATTCTATAAACTAGAGCTATGAATATGAACAAACTAAATATTTCACAGGCCTTTTTGTACCAAATAAGATGTGATGGTAATAAACTATTTCAATTTTCGCGAAGATACAGGGCCTAATAGGGTCTCGTCTTTTGCCCTTATTTCCCTTAGGTTGTTTTGGCATGATAAATAATACTTTATGTACGCGTTACATTTGGAATTTATTATTCTAATTTTGATGTATTCGTAATGTTCTTTGTCAGTAAACATGAGTTCGTTTGATGTTATTTAGATTCTACATTAAATTCATGCTATTACAAATACATAAAGCACTAATGAATCTAGGACTAAAATAGTTCATGCAATAAAAGGTAGCTAGTCACAATACATGTATGCTAAAATACATGCAGAAATGAAATCAGACTCGGAAGGGTATTTTAATGGACCGAATCAATTAGTTGGCCCAATCAATTGAAGTGGCAATAAAGGTGGCTGCGAAAGCCAACACTCGGTAAGATTAACGTTCAGCCGGCGGCTAACGGCCGTTATCGTTTAAACGACAGCTGACGTTAGGTCAGGCCGGAACACACCGTAACCCACGTCATTTAGGGCCGCTCGTTTCGACCTCACCCTTGATGGTCGTCATAAGATCCTTTATTGTGGTCCTCAGATCAAAAGCCAAACCTTCGATACTATTACGATGAACCCTTCTCAAGGAAAACTATATTCATGAAATACACGCTAGAGAAAAATTTACAGATGAAATCTCGCAAAATGATGAAATGACTGTTTTGCATTAATAAAAATCTTCAGTACGGAGTTGATGGCGGACTTGCAAAAGCATAATACGATAATATTGGATTGAAGCCATGTAAAAAACACAATTATTGTGAGTGGTTTTGTTGAATAATTGATTAGATTTTTAGTTGGGTTAATATTTCATGTGTAGTTATTAATATATTAGATGTTCAAGATAGAATGGTACAGTTTTCGAAATAGATAAGCTACACAAACAGAAATAACAATTTGTTTTGTGCGTAACATGACAAAAGTATCAACTTGGATATTTTGTGTAACTGGATCTTTCGTAGATAGGTAGACAAGGACGTTTTGAAATATTTGAGAGGAAGTTTATAGATCTACCTAATATTAATAGACAAACTGGCAGTACCCGAACTAAAACACTGACGACTTGAAGTAGTTTGTCACTGATCACAAAAATTACTACCTATGAAAAAGCGTCTATCACTATGTTTCAACAAGTTTTCTTTACTGTTGCAGTCCATAATAATCATTTTAAATAAAATATAGTATTATCTTACTTTCCGCCGGTGTCATAATAAGTTGACTACGGGATAAATCTTTGGAATGTGTAGTTTGGGCAGCAGCTTTCTCTAATCGTGTAATTTTTGTCCCCATCTCGACTGCTAAGTATAGTGTTTATTTATGTTGCTGAATTGCGAAGCTGCGAAAGACCATACTCAAAGTCCAGCAGTAGCCTTACTGCAATGTATGTAAATGACTCAGAAATTCATAGATGAGATCCTCGTAAAACATAGTGTCGGACTACTGCCAGTTTGTACAGAAGCGATACAGCGCGCCCGGACGGCGGGCACTGGAAGGTACATATAACAACCAGATCTGAAACTCTCAATAGAAACATCGAGGTGTGAGCGCAAATTCTTACGAGTTCAACCTGACGCGGACTCTGTACCATTCAGACAGGTCTCTGTAACATAAATTGGGATGCGGTGATGGGTGTTATGTACCTAACTACTTTTAGTATACTTTACGTAGAGTTAGCAATGTGGTGCAATATGTTATCGTAATTCTAGAGCATGTTTTGTTTTTTACATTGAATACAATTTTTTGTCTGCTACGTTGAAATTGTTATTTCATACCAATGTAGACCACATTCCTAGCTCGTAATTTCATGTTCTCTAGAAAGTATAAATCAATAATGTTTGGTTAGTCAGTGACAATCAAAGTTACCGTTTATGGTAAGTATCTGTATACTATTTGTTTTTCTACTTGTTCTATGTTTAGATTGATCATGTCAAGAATCATTGAAGGTAGCAGAATTATTTCAAATTGTTTTGTTTTAATATACAGGGTATTGGAGACAGTACTCAAATTGAAAGGGGTTGCGAAGACAATGAAACTGAAAACTTTAGGTACTTAATGAAATTCTAGTCCAAAACTTTTTTTTTTCATTTTGTGTGTCATTTTTCGTTTGTCTTTCAGTTTTCTTGTCGAACCAACAACTTTTGTCGAATAATTAACTACGTATTCTAGACCTTCGTATGATTCCATGCGTGTACTGTTAGTAAATTAATTGCATGTGTATTGACGGAATGCAATATTAACGTGTAATATCGACAGTAAGCTGATTGATTTCTGGACATGCGCAAAATGGAACGTTAAACAGCCAGACCAATGCAAGTTTAATACAGGGTGTATGCAAATAGCCAACATTTACGAAAACCCTAGGCTCCATTCGTTCAGAGAGTACGCTGCGTCACGCGGATGGAGGATGCAGACGGGTGCAAAGTTTAGTTATAAGTTCATAACAATGACCATCTAATATGAATATGACCCACCTAAGTGACAGATGCGGAAAATGACAGGTGACATCAATATCGCTGCATATTTTATTTATTTTGTAGATCGACCAAATATCTAGACTACATACACGAAACGGCTCATGTCCAAATTTGAACAACAGAAATCATTTCTAGGGAATGTTGGTTTACTTTTGGGCACCATTAATTATTAGTAATTTCACAAGAAATCGAACCATTTGACATACCTACTTCAACCGCTGATCTTTAATCTTTTTAAAGTTAGAAAGTAGTTAGAGTTTTCAGTAATGTCGGTCGTTTGTAACCACCCTGTACAATGTTGGATGATGTAGAGCAGTGGATGTGCTCGTTTGGGATGTAAGCGTTAAATATTGCATGCAGTCAACAGTAGCAATGGGACGTGCCTCTAAGACGCTCTCGAGCAAATGGAACCAAAATGAAAAACTTATTTCAGCTGCCATTTCAGCCATACTCTAAGAAATTTGCGAATGGTCTTATTTTCTTTATGATACAGTAAACGCTTGAATATTCATGAAAATATTGAACAAAGTTCCTTTTTTTACTAAATAATTTATATAGGACGACTTTTTACTAGTGATAGATACCCAAAAGAAAAAGAAATCTATGTAAGACAAACTCTTTAGCCAAGAAATATTGTGTACAAATTATGGTAAATATAAATAAATCAATCAGCTCGTTAAATATAAATTTTAGTCAAAATCCCGGTTCATATATCTATGACATACAATTACACACGGTACAAAAGAAAGCTGAACACATAAAAATTATTTGTTATCTATTCCAACACAATGATCAATATAAGTTATCGATCACTAGTCAAAAGTCACCAGTTCCGATAAAATATAATAAGTTACATGAGCAAGATGTTTCATGAGAGAACACTGATAAATGGTGACTTACTTTGGTCTAAGCACGTTGGGCGGCAGCACGAGCTCACATCGCTGCCTGAGGATGCCCTCCCAGAGCTGAACCCCCACGATGCCGAAGATGAAGAATACGAAGAAACACAGCAGCAGGACGTTACCCAGCATGGGCAATGTGTCTAGCAGGAGCATCACTAGGATCCGCATGCCTGTGGGCATACAATAGTACATTGTTTAACGAGGAGAGAACATGAACATGGGAATCGCATTTTCTTCCGAGTTATACATATTGCTTTATACTACACCTATGAGGAAAATATAATCAAAAATCCTTGTAAGATAAAGAATGATATCACTTACATGAGAAGATAACTTAAGAACATTTGAAGTGTCATCATCCATGCGAACAGATCACAAACAATCAAAACACATATTAATACAGTTACACATTACATCGAAAACACTAAACACTTAATTTACATTAAATAAGTCATATAAATCAAAGCACGAAAAAGAATTCGCGCGGACATGTTGATTTTGCCATATTTTTTACTTAAAAATATAAAAGAGACAAATGAAGCAAAGCACATACTGCCAAAAAATGTAAGTGCATGGCCAGTATCATTTTGTGGGCTTCGAGATACAAACTTTTTGTTTTTTGGCATTCGCCTGTTTCTAGTTTCGAATTATGAATTTAAAAAAAAAATAGGAGGGGAGAAAATACTTTCTCCCCTAGGGGAGAAAGTAAATCCTATATATTTTTGCCGCCCGCATATTCGTTCGCTTGGATTTACGTACTTTCTTTCCTTTTTTTAAGTAAGAACTAATATACTTTCCGAATAGGTGTAGTATAAAGAATATTTTTACATAAGTTAGATTTTACTTAGGTACTACCCAACTGATTTACCTACTTAGATTATTCTAAACCGTACGGATGAAAACCGGAATGAAATTTTGTCGAGTCAACGGTAAAATTCATATTTTTTGAGCCCAAACTCTGGCCAGTTTAAAAGCCTATTACTTAGGTACCTATATAATTACGAATAATACTTTTACCAAAAAAATCGAAACTCGTCTTTAATTTTTCATGAATTGTGGCAAAAACTATTCTAAAGAACGCCACACAAAATGAAAAAGCTATATAATTAAATTTCGCTGAACTCCACAAAAGGTTTAAAGGTCGAATTTTCTAAGTTCTATAAAATATTGTTGTTAACCCCAACGTCATTAAGTTTCAATTAACTCATATTTCAATTCATTAAATTCAATGTTCGATAAAATTTGACTGTTTCCACGAAATTACTTTTAAGGTTGAAATATCGTTTCAAAAGAGTTGCAGTAAAATTTAAGCGTAGGTATTAAATAAAAGGCCAAAGCTCGATAATTTATAAGAATTTAACAATCGCCACGCGAATACCTAATGATTCTGAGAGCTTTTTAATATCGCTAGCAATTCGGTGCACTTTGTGAATTGATTAAGCGCTGTGTGGAGGCGCGCTCAATGTACTAGTATTTCGAATCAAGCTATGCGGTCGGCGCACATACGCGAGATTAGCTTTGGTAAGCACTCCGCACCCGGTTTTCGGGTCACGAGGTAGGCAGGTATATTATCCGCCTGCGTGAAATTTCAGCTCTATTTTTAGCGCGCTGCTGCTGCTACTCTTCCATGCTGGACTGGGAGCGATAGAAAAACATAGAATGTGCCAGCTGCATCTCCTCCCGGGCATGCTGTAAAAACCAGCTAAGGAATTCGAGGGTTTCAATGTATTGTATTAGGCGATGGGCTGACAACCTGTCACTACAGCAACATATCAAAACTTTTCAGGCGTGGCGAAACGACCTTTAAGTATTTAGGCTGTTTACGCTCTGCCTACCCCATTAGGGATAAAGGCGTGATTATATGTATGTATGTATTTTAGCGCGCCACAGTCAATAAGAACTGATAGGTTAATTTCGGTTTTTGGGAGGATAGGATAGCTCAACTGGATGCATGAATGAATAGCTCAATTTGCTCGGCTAGCTGCTTTTCGAATCAAGCTATGCGGTCGGTGAACATATGCGGGATTAGCTTTGATAAGCATTCTGCTGGTTTTCGGGTCACGAGGTTAGCATAGGTATATTATCCGCCTGCGTAATTTTTTTTTAAATTTTTTATTAATATATTTTGTCTATTTTTAGCGCGCCACACTCAATAATGATTCGTAATATCTATTTTTGCATATTTTTGTTATTGAGAACTAGTGCATCATGGCTCGATGCAATTAGATAAGACGCTTTTGAGATTTGCGCGATTTATATAAACGTCTAGCAATAACCAAACAAAGAAAAGTAATAATCTAAAATTAGTTTACTGTTTTATTCAGACGTAGTACCGGCCGTATATCAAATTATCCAATTAAACAGGATAAAAGAATCGCGTATTGTCGGAGCAATAAATCGCTGGAGGCAAATTAGTACCGATGTGTGTTCTAACCGCGAGCGAGCTCGATTTAATTTGCGGCTTCGCTGCATTGTGACTGTTAGTTAGACGGAGAGCTGGTGGCGCTTGTGTGTTTCAGCTTTAATTTTTAAGAATTCATAAAGGTACTATTATAAGAAATACATTTTGCCATGGAGCTGTAATAACGCGCTGTGTTAGCGAAGAAACAGCTTACAACGGCAGTGTGATAACTTTATAACATCTGCAACACGAAACTTGTCTCTTAAGGCCTGTGCATGAAAATAAAATAGAAAATTGCAGTGGAAACTGTACAGTCTCCAAAATTAGAGCAGTTATCTAGTCCCCGAAAAGCAATATGCTGCTAAGTTTCTCTATATATTATTTTTCCATACTTGAGTACATACAAACCATACACGCACAGTTGCCTTTATATGTGCGTAAGTGCACCATAGCAAACCTGTTGTTACGCAAACAAGGGCGCGTGTCCTTATGCACAACCACGGTCGAGATAAAAATACTATACCACATTATAAACTTTAAAGTGAGGATGTTATTACAAAGAAATCAAAGCCAAGTTAGAGCCATTTTTTCATCTCGAAGTTGTCTTCGTTCTTTGAGCCCAAAACTTTATCTAGCTCTTAGGCTAAAACTGTTGTTTGCAGGCACGCGCGGCCGCGTTGTGTGCGAGTGTGTGCGAGCTGCGAACTGTGAAACTTTGGCTCCACACTGTATTGCGACTGTCTTTTCTTCCCCACTCCCGGCGTCGCCAGTTGCCGAGTAAAAATCTGCGCTCTGATTTATTCGACTTCCAGTTAAAAAATCATAATTATTTCTATGTTAAAAAACTATAAAAATCCACATTTTTTTCTCCAGGTTCCTTCTTTAAGTCCACTTTAAGTCCAGCCATGTTTTTACACTAGCTCTTAGGCTAACTGTTGTTTTCAGGCGCGCGCGGCCGCGTTTTGTGCGAGCTGCGAACTGTGAAACTTCGCCTCCACACTGTACTGCGACTGTCTTTTGTTCCCAACTCCCGGCGTCGACGGCTGCGGAACAAACCTCTGCGCTCTGATTTATTCGACTTCAATGTTGCTCTTGGCTCGGCGTACGCGATATTCGAGAAGTTTCGTGGTATACTCGAATTTTGATAGTTTTCGACTTTGTTGCATGTTAGCCGTGTAAATTTCCTGTCGATGTTACATCATGTCATGGCGATTTATCGATTTTAACAACTAAACACTTTTCAATTCATTGTATATTATATTCCTCTATATAAAAGACGCTCTATCATACAAAAAAGTACTGACCAATTCACCTCACTCAAGTATAGAGACACTTTATTTGATTCATTACATTTACATTTCGAAGGTATTTATCACTATTTACCTGGCTTTAATGCCAGTTAAATAAAACTGAACACTCAAAAAAAAATTGACACGTAGATTAATATAATACATAATAGGCACCTTCTGAAACAATGTTTCATTCACTTTAACTTTCATATAAAATATTGGAAGAAGCGAGCAAAATCCAATTAAAAGCAAAGTAAATACGGTTAAACTATTCTTCAGAAAGTATGTGTAAGTACTCTTAACGCAACTCTATTAAATTTTTCTAAAATACCTACAACATAATTCTAAATATAAGTCCCTACTATCCTTAACTAGGACAAAAGGATATGATGTGTACAAACTTACTCACCCGCCCTTATTTTTATAAGAATTTCCTTTATCTTCCTACAAAATATAAGGTAATTGGCCATGTCTGAACAAGATGTCCCTTGTTCCGTGTTAGGGAAGGCAATATTTGTGAAGTTCGGACGGTTCACTTGTTGCTCGCATCGATCGCACGTTTAAAACTAGACTCTTTTCGATGCTTAATATTTTTTTAGACAATTTAGTTATTAGTTATATTATAAGTATATTTATTATTTTTATACATCTACATAGTCCTTATTAACCTAATGGGCGCTTTTCCACTAGACGGCACGTCAACGGCAACGGCGACGGCACGGTACGATCACGTGACAATATCTATGGGAATCGATGTCATGCCGTGACGGTGCCGTGCCGGCAAGTGGAAAAGCGTGTCATATAATTTCATTGATTTTCATACATTATCTCACCTACGATATCGTCGACGGTACCGTGCCGTCGCCGTTGCCGTTGACGTGCCGTCTAGTGGAAAAGCGCCCATTACCTCTGATTTTTTAATTTTACATTACCTACGTACAAGTTTTTTATTCATTTATATTTTTAGAAAATATCTTAATCAACCCACCCTAGAGTATTTTTAGTTAAAGTGGATAGAAATCTTCTGGGTGAACTCGCTCCTTCATCGAATCATCAAGCGCTTACAGCATAAAAAAATGAAACCATAAATAAATCGCACCTAAACATGCGAATCTTCAATCACATTCATTGCATTCACAGGTTCTTGTGACTGCCCAAATGCCTTAAATTATTTTAAAAAGAAACCTCGAAAATTTTACAAAATTACGATCATTTTTTTTGTTTTGTTTTGCAAATCTCAATTTCCCAGCCATACTAATTTTTCTATGAATCGTCGAACTAATACTCATAGAACAGTCACTTCAGTTACATAAACTGTACCTATAGACTACTACTTTTGCAAAAATTTTGTAGGTAGTATCCGCCATGCTATAAATATATTTTGGTATCCGCAAATTTTATTTAGAAGCAGAAATATTAAAAAAAATACGACAGAATTGAAAATTCGCACATCTTCCCATGAATCGGCGACGATTGCTCTTGCAGGGCTCTCGTATCGGCCCTTCAGTCGCGCCGCGCTGTTTGAGGCCTCTGGTGGAATCAGGTCAAGGTACCATCCCGCTTTATTTCTGGGAGCTCGTCCCTGCTCCCACATTCCCTGTGTTCTGTATTATTAATTTAATGCCTACCATTTTCTTGAATAATATTTTGATAAGCACAAGGGAGCGATAATATATATTTCATCAAAACAAATTGAGTTTTGTGTTACTTTATTTATAGCGACTTGAGGGTAATAAATTGGATTTCTACTCTTTATTTCTTATTTCTAAAGAGAAAAATAAAAAAGTGTTGTGTATGTTTTAATTATTACTTATAAGTTGAGATCTGGTCAACACTAAAATTTCTTTGATAAAAGGTTTAAAGTCTATGTTTTCGAATATTAAAGTCTACGATACAATTTCTGATTTTTCAATAATAAATGTGGTAAGTTAGTGTTTTCAAAGTTTCTATTAAACTGCAGAACCAGATTTAAGCTTAATATTTATTTCACTCCTATTCAATTACTTCAAATGTTGTATGCTTTCGTAAAATTAATTTTGTCGCGTTAATTATTTGCGAAGCACTGGAATTGAATTTAAACTGTGTTCATTTTGCTTAATTGGAATTATTTCTACAGACATTTTCGTTCACGCAGTGGTCTCCTAGAGTCCTTGAGCTAGGGGTTTTGCAGAAGTATTAATGACTTATTTTTATAAAATTTTCTGAGTAAAGCTTCATCATAATCATAAACAATTTATAAATTTGACGTCCGAATGGGATGTAAAATTGCGTAGTATTAATTTTACTTAATGCAATATTTTCTTTTCACAATTATAAACGGTCATAACTCATTAATTTCACTGTCATATTTACCTTTTGTTTGGACCCATTGCAAAGCGTTTTTTTTTTTAGATCTTTAGGTACTTAAACTATCCCGATTTAAACACTCGACGAACGAAAAAATACTCCATCGATGAGATTTGACTTCACTTAACCTAAACAATTAACGGGAGAAAAATATTCGATTTATCAAATATTTATCAAAGAAAAAGAAAAGAAAAGGAGCCCCCTACTTTCACCGAAAGGAGTCTAAAAATTTGTTTATCATTAAATAGTAGTGTAGCTCAATATTGTGGTATTGCTAAATCTATGAGATTGACGATATAGATATACTTAAACCGGTATTAATTAAAAAAAATATATTTTAATAAATACTTGTGTTCATCGATACGAACTAAAAACACCCGATTGAACACAAGCTACATTTTTACTCAGAAATAAAAGTGTCGACCTTTGTTAGACTGTTTCAAGCTGGAAGCGAGCTAGACAGTGAAGAGAAAGATAAACACAGCTTGTCCGGTCCTGGCTTCAAAATCGATGTTTTTATTCCGACCGACAAATTCAGGACTTAACAGTTGGTTTTACTCTTAACAATAGAAGAAAAAAGTATAGGTTGAGTTTACAGTATTTGGTTGCTGTTTTTTTTCTAGTTTTCCTTTTCTTGTGTTTTCCTTAATTTATTTTTAACGTGAACTATATAGAGAAAAAAATCATACCTATGGATTACGTACCGAAGTCGAATCTTGCATTTATTTTTTTGATTTACATATTTTTAATTTAATTAGCACTATGCGAGAGGTAACAAAAAATATGAGGATAAATTTTGGATAAAATAATTAGTCCGAAGATTAATCTCAGATTATTCCCGCTGATCAGAATATAGTATATTAGGCAACGAGGGAATAAAGCAGTGTCTAACGTCACGGGCAGCATATTGAATCCTGAGCGGAATGAAGGATTCTAGGATTAATTCCCGAGCGCAGCGAGGGAATTAAATCTTTAATTCCTGAGCGAAGCGAGGGAATTATGACAAGAATCCTGAATGTAGCGAGGGATTCAAGTCTGCCCAAGGCGAAGACACATTTATTCCCGAGGAGCATACTATATTTTACACACCTACTGCACAGATTACTTAGACGGTGGCAGGCGTCTGTAAGATAATAAAGCTCAGAAATATACCTAATCATGTAATATTGATACATAAATAAATATTGAAAAGGAAAACTAGAAAAAAAACAGCAACCAAATACTGTAAACTCAACCTATACTTTTTTCTTCTATTGTTAAGAGTAAAACCAACTGTTAAGTCCTGAATTTGTCGGTCGGAATAAAAACATCGATTTTGAAGCCAGGACCGGACAAGCTGTGTTTATCTTTCTCTTCACTGTCTAGCTCGCTTCCAGCTTGAAACAGTCTAACAAAGGTCGACACTTTTATTTCTGAGTAAAAATGTAGCTTGTGTTCAATCGGGTGTTTTTAGTTCGTATCGATGAACACAAGTATTTATTAAAATATATTTTTTTTAATTAATACCGGTTTAAGTATATCTATATCGTCAATCTCATAGATTTAGCAATACCACAATATTGAGCTACACTACTATTTAATGATAAACAAATTTTTAGACTCCTTTCGGTGAAAGTAGGGGGCTCCTTTTCTTTTCTTTTTCTTTGATAAATATTTGATAAATCGAATATTTTTCTCCCGTTAATTGTTTAGGTTAAGTGAAGTCAAATCTCATCGATGGAGTATTTTTTCGTTCGTCGAGTGTTTAAATCGGGATAGTTTAAGTACCTAAAGATCTAAAAAAAAAAACGCTTTGCAATGGGTCCAAACAAAAGGTAAATATGACAGTGAAATTAATGAGTTATGACCGTTTATAATTGTGAAAAGAAAATATTGCATTAAGTAAAATTAATACTACGCAATTTTACATCCCATTCGGACGTCAAATTTATAAATTGTTTATGATTATGATGAAGCTTTACTCAGAAAATTTTATAAAAATAAGTCATTAATACTTCTGCAAAACCCCTAGCTCAAGGACTCTAGGAGACCACTGCGTGAACGAAAATGTCTGTAGAAATAATTCCAATTAAGCAAAATGAACACAGTTTAAATTCAATTCCAGTGCTTCGCAAATAATTAACGCGACAAAATTAATTTTACGAAAGCATACAACATTTGAAGTAATTGAATAGGAGTGAAATAAATATTAAGCTTAAATCTGGTTCTGCAGTTTAATAGAAACTTTGAAAACACTAACTTACCACATTTATTATTGAAAAATCAGAAATTGTATCGTAGACTTTAATATTCGAAAACATAGACTTTAAACCTTTTATCAAAGAAATTTTAGTGTTGACCAGATCTCAACTTATAAGTAATAATTAAAACATACACAACACTTTTTTATTTTTCTCTTTAGAAATAAGAAATAAAGAGTAGAAATCCAATTTATTACCCTCAAGTCGCTATAAATAAAGTAACACAAAACTCAATTTGTTTTGATGAAATATATATTATCGCTCCCTTGTGCTTATCAAAATATTATTCAAGAAAATGGTAGGCATTAAATTAATAATACAGAACACAGGGAATGTGGGAGCAGGGACGAGCTCCCAGAAATAAAGCGGGATGGTACCTTGACCTGATTCCACCAGAGGCCTCAAACAGCGCGGCGCGACTGAAGGGCCGATACGAGAGCCCTGCAAGAGCAATCGTCGCCGATTCATGGGAAGATGTGCGAATTTTCAATTCTGTCGTATTTTTTTTAATATTTCTGCTTCTAAATAAAATTTGCGGATACCAAAATATATTTATAGCATGGCGGATACTACCTACAAAATTTTTGCAAAAGTAGTAGTCTATAGGTACAGTTTATGTAACTGAAGTGACTGTTCTATGAGTATTAGTTCGACGATTCATAGAAAAATTAGTATGGCTGGGAAATTGAGATTTGCAAAACAAAACAAAAAAAATGATCGTAATTTTGTAAAATTTTCGAGGTTTCTTTTTAAAATAATTTAAGGCATTTGGGCAGTCACAAGAACCTGTGAATGCAATGAATGTGATTGAAGATTCGCATGTTTAGGTGCGATTTATTTATGGTTTCATTTTTTTATGCTGTAAGCGCTTGATGATTCGATGAAGGAGCGAGTTCACCCAGAAGATTTCTATCCACTTTAACTAAAAATACTCTAGGGTGGGTTGATTAAGATATTTTCTAAAAATATAAATGAATAAAAAACTTGTACGTAGGTAATGTAAAATTAAAAAATCAGAGGTAATGGGCGCTTTTCCACTAGACGGCACGTCAACGGCAACGGCGACGGCACGGTACGTCGACGATGACGGAGATAATGCTATGAAATCGATGTCATGCCGTGACGGTGCCGTGCC
>JARACY010002354.1:0-43883 GCA_029255725.1 Scrobipalpa atriplicella | reverse complement strand
GCGCTGGCGGAGGCGACTGGTCCTCTTCCCTCGTCCATCCTCTGGCGACGCACTCCGCCTCCGGCCCTTCCAACTTCCGAATACAAGTTCTATCTGATTTTATCAAACCTGTGGCTAAACTAAACCCAAATTAATCGTGCTCAAACTTCTCGATAGCCTTAATTAGCAATAATTAGTGCATGGAAATTACACTAATTATAACTGGGGAAAAATCGTTACGTTGCTACATTTTCCGTAATAATAATATGACATAATGGGATTTCCGTACACAGCATCATTCATCACTTTGTAATACGTTGGGAAGTTGAACATGCGTTGAACAATTCCGAGAAAACAAAATTGAACAAGTGACAAACAATCCTCGTGCCGAGATGAGTTCAAGCAAACAAAAACAATTCACGTGTGACTAAAATGTCAAGTAGCAAGAGTTCGAAAAACGTTCCAAATTTAAAAGACAGTGTTGCCAACGTTGAAGATGGACTTGACAA
The DNA here is from genome assembly GCA_029255725.1 of Scrobipalpa atriplicella. Lineage (NCBI taxonomy): Eukaryota > Metazoa > Arthropoda > Insecta > Lepidoptera > Gelechiidae > Scrobipalpa > Scrobipalpa atriplicella. The sequence goes on along the minus strand of JARACY010002354.1, from coordinate 43,395 downwards.
CTCGCAGGCCGGAGTTGGAAGCATCCGTGAACGTGCAGGAGCCACTGCCGACGATGAACGGAGAACAGTGCCGGGATCTAGTGAACGGGGGGGAGGCGTGTGACATCACGGGGGTGACAGGGGAAGTGCCGAGGAAGACCACCTCGTTCACCATCAGGAACCTGGTCGGAGCCGAGGATGACAGGCCTGCCGACGGGAATGCGAACACTCATGATGGTGAGTCTGTTTTAAATCTTGAAGTGGCCAGCGAGGCTCTTATGACATAGGAAGTTTTCAGAAAGGATGTATCACGCACAAGTTACAACCTTATCATAATAATTAAAATTTGTAATGTCAGCATAGAACTCAAAAATAATGACGTCGATCAGACTGTCTCAATTTTTTTTATTATCGTTGATTTTATTTTGTGTTCATTTTTTTAAATTATTATTTTTATTTATTTACTTTTCTTTTCTCTCCTTTTGGAGGTACTATTATTATTGCTCATTTTATTATCCGTTAATCGTGTTTGCAATATTATTTCATAACATCAATATCTGCTCTACCTATAGGTTCCTAGTATTTTGTAATGATGTATGTGTAGGCATGAGTGCATATTTTTATTACTTTGCAATCAAAGAATTGACTCGAGGCACAGATAATATAATACCTACTATACCTACTCTAGAGGTAAACCAGAATTGCGACGATCATTATAATGACAAGTGTGGATTCGACAGTTACAAGTTGTATTGTATTATATTTTTACCTAAGTAAGCTCAAATTTGTTGTCCGTCATGAGAGCTTAATATATTAATCTAGCTTTACTAATAATCTTTATTCTCAATGCATATATGACTAATATAACTATGTAGATGTAGCCACCAATAACATGACGTGTAGGTACTAGATTTATGAATAAGATCACTTTATTCTATTAAATGACATAAAATTAGTCAGTCAGTACTGTGTCAAATAGACTCGCTTATTTGACACAGTACAAAGTACTTACTTTGTATATTACTATAAATATCATGTCAAATTTAATTGATCATATAATCATATTATAATCATAGTATGTACGACCGGTATATATTTTAAATTCCTGTGAAAAATTGCTCTACCTGATGAGAAAATTCTTTACAACATGTTTTTCTACAGATTTAGCCATTAATAACGTACATCTGCACTTGCAATTATACATAAAAAGGAAAAACCCGTCTTTCACAGAATAGTGCACAATTAGTAGTGATATAATAATGGTTGCATGCACATAACACTGATTTTATTGTGTTTTATTGCACTTTTATGGGCCGCATTGCCCATTATGACCATAAACATACAATGTTGGGCCGATTAAATTCATTTGCTACGATGTGGCAACAATTAGTAGACGGATATAAAATATTACATCTAATTTTAACAGAAATAAAATAATTACTTCATTTTTATAGCGAACGCAATGTTCCTTAGTAATGTTCGGATTTTACATATCAGTGAATTTTATGTGGCCAGTGACCAGCAATAAATTTGCTAATTTTAATAATAATTAAATTATTTTAAGTGCTTTTAACAATTAAATTTGTTGGTTGGTTAAAAATTGAGTAAAGTAAGTACCTAATCTAACCTAATCATTAATATGGACTTTGACTGTGATTTTCTATTATTTCCAGCTGTAATTCCTCCAATCCCTATCGGTTTCTGGTACGCTGTCCCTTACACCCGTTATACAAATCTATCTGAAATAACCCTCAAAACTTGTCAGACGTGGTGGAACGACCATTGTTTAGGTTTAGGTTACGTTTACGCATTCTATGTTTTTCTATCACTCCCAGTCCAGTATGGAAGTTAATATTATAGTCATATTATATAGGATAATTTTATAGTCTATTTATTTACTTATAAGCTACCTCTTATGACATTACTCAATCTTGTAGGCACCTTTCTGTGTGTGTGACGTGATACGTGACTCGCCCTAAGCACACGCAAATTGTTTCTAGCCACAACACGCTACCTCTTGTAACATGGCCCAAACCCGTTTCAGGTTGTGTGACCACACAACAACTCGCTACCTCTTATAACTTTGACCAACCCCGTATCAGGCCGTATGACGTTCCTCGCTCTAAACAGACGCTTCCGGGTACAAATTGGTCGAGCCATATCTCGCAACCTCTTGTGACTTTGCCCATAACTCGCTACCTTTTCTGACATACGATAAGTCAAGGTTACAACTCGTTCTTAATTAACTAATTCTTAATTTTACCCACAAATCGCTACATCTTGTACCTTTACCTAATCCCGTACCTACCAAGCCGTGTGACGTCATTTGCCCTAAGCAGACGTTACCGGGCATAAATTGGTCGGGCGACAACTCGCTACCTCCTGTAACATTGCCCGCACATCGCTACCTCTTGTAACTTTGCCCAACCTCGTACCAGCCCGTGTGACGTCACTTGCCCTAAGCACACGCTTCCGGGCACAAATTGGTCGAGCCGCAACTCGCGAACCACCCCATTATACACGTCCAGCAATTACCTATTGAACACGCTTAGAATGTTTTGAGTTTTCAGAGTTAGTGCAGGTGTGATGGATATTAAAATTAACGTACCCGTATTCACATTGAAGTGAATAAGTTAAGAAGGGCTGCCATACTCATGGGAGTGAGTTTTACCGAGGGAATAAAAAGCTTTTCCCACTTTCACCTCAAAAAGAGCACATTTCCCGCCTAAATTCAGTGAGGAAAAGGCCATTTTATTCTTAAGAGAGACCAAGTAGCTTTTTAATTTTATTAAATGAGGCAAAGGTATGTCATTTTTTGACACAACTGGTATCGAAATTCAAAACTTTGTTTTTTTTCTTTTTTTATTTGGTCTCTTGGGGGTGCGTTCTGAAAATTGATGCAACCTAAAATTTTATTTTGTAGACTATTTTGTTACGTTTTACTGTCTTGTAAAGTATTAAATTTTAATGTTTAAATATATTATTATTGTTGTAATTAATTTGATTTGTATTAAAAAGATAAAATTAATAACATTACATGCTAATTTTAGAATAATTTTACGTCTGCTTAATTTATTTTTTAAGTGTTGTTGCAATTTCCGAACGCAACTTTTCCAATAAAAAAGTAATAATGGCATTTTCTCCTAATTTCACACCTCAATATTTTCTCACTGAAAGTGGGAAAAGTTGTATGTATCACACGAGAGCGAATTCATTTACATCTCGTGCTTTGAATCCTTCGGTGAGCTCAGGATACTATTTTTTAATCACTCGCTACGCTCGTGATTCAATTTTAGTATCCTTCGCTACCTCAGGATTCAAAATCAGCACTCGCAGTAAAAACGAACTTCCCTCTCTTGTTGAACAAATAACTATTGTTACCTACTCCTGTTTTAAGGTTACAATCAAACATAAAAAGATCTATATTTTTGTTTAAGAATGACACAGTACTACGCGCATTGAATATTCGACCTTAAATTCAAGCGGTTAAGTGCGAATTTTCTTAATCGAGTTCACGAAGAATGCCTTTTAGTATTCTCAGCTTTTCTCTTTATTGATAATTTTATTCATGTTTACCCTGTGACGTTTTCAGGATCACTGCGAACGAACAAATTAAAAAAAAGGCCGCCATATTCTACCTTCATTCGTCTACTTAGGCCCATATTTATAATCAGCTCTCAAGAGTGACAGCAAGTTTGAGTTCGTATCAGAAATGTCACTTCAGTACAAAAACGACCTGTCAAATCCATACTTAATATTACTCTCACTCTTGAGATCGCGTTTAATATCGTGCGCAAAAAGTAATTAATAATTAACAGCAGAACTGGAATTTCTGCCATTTGTCCCATCGTTTTTGTCGTAAAATACTTGAACAAATAAGGCTCGTATTTATAAAGCGATCTCAAGAGTGAGAGTAATATTAAGTATGGATTTGACAGGTCGTTTTTGTACTGAAGTGACATTTCTGATACGAACTCAAACTTGCTGTCACTCTTGAGAGCTGATTATAAATATGGGCCTAAGTAGACGAATGAAGGTAGAATATGGCGGCCTTTTTTTTAATTTGTTCGTTCGCAGTGATCCTGAAAACGTCACAGGGTAAACATGAATAAAATTATCAATAAAGAGAAAAGCTGAGAATACTAAAAGGCATTCTTCGTGAACTCGATTAAGAAAATTCGCACTTAACCGCTTGAATTTAAGGTCGAATATTCAATGCGCGTAGTACTGTGTCATTCTTAAACAAAAATATAGATCTTTTTATGTTTGATTGTAACCTTAAAACAGGAGTAGGTAACAATAGTTATTTGTTCAACAAGAGAGGGAAGTTCGTTTTTACTGCGAGTGCTGATTTTGAATCCTGAGGTAGCGAAGGATACTAAAATTGAATCACGAGCGTAGCGAGTGATTAAAAAATAGTATCCTGAGCTCACCGAAGGATTCAAAGCACGAGATGTAAATGAATTCGCTCTCGTGTGATACATACAACTTTTCCCACTTTCAGTGAGAAAATATTGAGGTGTGAAATTAGGAGAAAATGCCATTATTACTTTTTTATTGGAAAAGTTGCGTTCGGAAATTGCAACAACACTTAAAAAATAAATTAAGCAGACGTAAAATTATTCTAAAATTAGCATGTAATGTTATTAATTTTATCTTTTTAATACAAATCAAATTAATTACAACAATAATAATATATTTAAACATTAAAATTTAATACTTTACAAGACAGTAAAACGTAACAAAATAGTCTACAAAATAAAATTTTAGGTTGCATCAATTTTCAGAACGCACCCCCAAGAGACCAAATAAAAAAAGAAAAAAAACAAAGTTTTGAATTTCGATACCAGTTGTGTCAAAAAATGACATACCTTTGCCTCATTTAATAAAATTAAAAAGCTACTTGGTCTCTCTTAAGAATAAAATGGCCTTTTCCTCACTGAATTTAGGCGGGAAATGTGCTCTTTTTGAGGTGAAAGTGGGAAAAGCTTTTTATTCCCTCGGTAAAACTCACTCCCATGAGTATGGCAGCCCTTCTTAACTTATTCACTTCAATGTGAATACGGGTACGTTAATTTTAATATCCATCACACCTGCACTAACTCTGAAAACTCAAAACATTCTAAGCGTGTTCAATAGGTAATTGCTGGACGTGTATAATGGGGTGGTTCGCGAGTTGCGGCTCGACCAATTTGTGCCCGGAAGCGTGTGCTTAGGGCAAGTGACGTCACACGGGCTGGTACGAGGTTGGGCAAAGTTACAAGAGGTAGCGATGTGCGGGCAATGTTACAGGAGGTAGCGAGTTGTCGCCCGACCAATTTATGCCCGGTAACGTCTGCTTAGGGCAAATGACGTCACACGGCTTGGTAGGTACGGGATTAGGTAAAGGTACAAGATGTAGCGATTTGTGGGTAAAATTAAGAATTAGTTAATTAAGAACGAGTTGTAACCTTGACTTATCGTATGTCAGAAAAGGTAGCGAGTTATGGGCAAAGTCACAAGAGGTTGCGAGATATGGCTCGACCAATTTGTACCCGGAAGCGTCTGTTTAGAGCGAGGAACGTCATACGGCCTGATACGGGGTTGGTCAAAGTTATAAGAGGTAGCGAGTTGTTGTGTGGTCACACAACCTGAAACGGGTTTGGGCCATGTTACAAGAGGTAGCGTGTTGTGGCTAGAAACAATTTGCGTGTGCTTAGGGCGAGTCACGTATCACGTCACACACACAGAAAGGTGCCTACAAGATTGAGTAATGTCATAAGAGGTAGCTTATAAGTAAATAAATAGACTATAAAATTATCCTATATAATATGACTATAATATTAACTTCCATACTGGACTGGGAGTGATAGAAAAACATAGAATGCGTAAACGTAACCTAAACCTAAACAATGGTCGTTCCACCACGTCTGACAAGTTTTGAGGGTTATTTCAGATAGATTTGTATAACGGGTGTAAGGGACAGCGTACCAGAAACCGATAGGGATTGGAGGAATTACAGCTGGAAATAATAGAAAATCACAGTCAAAGTCCATATTAATGATTAGGTTAGATTAGGTACTTACTTTACTCAATTTTTAACCAACCAACAAATTTAATTGTTAAAAGCACTTAAAATAATTTAATTATTATTAAAATTAGCAAATTTATTGCTGGTCACTGGCCACATAAAATTCACTGATATGTAAAATCCGAACATTACTAAGGAACATTGCGTTCGCTATAAAAATGAAGTAATTATTTTATTTCTGTTAAAATTAGATGTAATATTTTATATCCGTCTACTAATTGTTGCCACATCGTAGCAAATGAATTTAATCGGCCCAACATTGTATGTTTATGGTCATAATGGGCAATGCGGCCCATAAAAGTGCAATAAAACACAATAAAATCAGTGTTATGTGCATGCAACCATTATTATATCACTACTAATTGTGCACTATTCTGTGAAAGACGGGTTTTTCCTTTTTATGTATAATTGCAAGTGCAGATGTACGTTATTAATGGCTAAATCTGTAGAAAAACATGTTGTAAAGAATTTTCTCATCAGGTAGAGCAATTTTTCACAGGAATTTAAAATATATACCGGTCGTACATACTATGATTATAATATGATTATATGATCAATTAAATTTGACATGATATTTATAGTAATATACAAAGTAAGTACTTTGTACTGTGTCAAATAAGCGAGTCTATTTGACACAGTACTGACTGACTAATTTTATGTCATTTAATAGAATAAAGTGATCTTATTCATAAATCTAGTACCTACACGTCATGTTATTGGTGGCTACATCTACATAGTTATATTAGTCATATATGCATTGAGAATAAAGATTATTAGTAAAGCTAGATTAATATATTAAGCTCTCATGACGGACAACAAATTTGAGCTTACTTAGGTAAAAATATAATACAATACAACTTGTAACTGTCGAATCCACACTTGTCATTATAATGATCGTCGCAATTCTGGTTTACCTCTAGAGTAGGTATAGTAGGTATTATATTATCTGTGCCTCGAGTCAATTCTTTGATTGCAAAGTAATAAAAATATGCACTCATGCCTACACATACATCATTACAAAATACTAGGAACCTATAGGTAGAGCAGATATTGATGTTATGAAATAATATTGCAAACACGATTAACGGATAATAAAATGAGCAATAATAATAGTACCTCCAAAAGGAGAGAAAAGAAAAGTAAATAAATAAAAATAATAATTTAAAAAAATGAACACAAAATAAAATCAACGATAATAAAAAAAATTGAGACAGTCTGATCGACGTCATTATTTTTGAGTTCTATGCTGACATTACAAATTTTAATTATTATGATAAGGTTGTAACTTGTGCGTGATACATCCTTTCTGAAAACTTCCTATGTCATAAGAGCCTCGCTGGCCACTTCAAGATTTAAAACAGACTCACCATCATGAGTGTTCGCATTCCCGTCGGCAGGCCTGTCATCCTCGGCTCCGACCAGGTTCCTGATGGTGAACGAGGTGGTCTTCCTCGGCACTTCCCCTGTCACCCCCGTGATGTCACACGCCTCCCCCCCGTTCACTAGATCCCGGCACTGTTCTCCGTTCATCGTCGGCAGTGGCTCCTGCACGTTCACGGATGCTTCCAACTCCGGCCTGCGAGTTGTCAAGTCCATCTTCAACGTTGGCAACACTGTCTTTTAAATTTGGAACGTTTTTCGAACTCTTGCTACTTGACATTTTAGTCACACGTGAATTGTTTTTGTTTGCTTGAACTCATCTCGGCACGAGGATTGTTTGTCACTTGTTCAATTTTGTTTTCTCGGAATTGTTCAACGCATGTTCAACTTCCCAACGTATTACAAAGTGATGAATGATGCTGTGTACGGAAATCCCATTATGTCATATTATTATTACGGAAAATGTAGCAACGTAACGATTTTTCCCCAGTTATAATTAGTGTAATTTCCATGCACTAATTATTGCTAATTAAGGCTATCGAGAAGTTTGAGCACGATTAATTTGGGTTTAGTTTAGCCACAGGTTTGATAAAATCAGATAGAACTTGTATTCGGAAGTTGGTGGAAAAGCCGGCGGAAGGCGCGAGTGGCGAATATTCGCGACGGTTGGTACGCGCGGCGTGAGCGCGCTGGCGGAGGCGACTGGTCCTCTTCCCTCGTCCCTCTCTGGCGCGCACTCGACGGCCCTCCCACCGCCTCTAGGCGGGGCCGGCCCTCCATTCCCTCCCCACGAGCTATAAACACTCGTAACACCAACTTTTTAATCGACAATTACTTCAATTGCGCGACTTTTTCACACGATCGATTTGTTTTAATGAGTCGTAATTGCCTTTATTGATACGACGAGCGAGTGTCGCGTTTAGGTTTTTCCCTTTATCTTCTGCTCTATTATATCAATTCAATTTTGAAGCGTCGATGTTTATGAACAAAAAGTACATCGCACTCGGTTTCATCAGCAATCTGGTTGATTGGATTGCATTGTTAGTTGGGCGAACAAGATATTCTAGTAGCGATGCCTGCAGTTCGACTGGTTATAAATTCTAGTTAGAGCTCAATCCGGCCGCTCGCTCTCGGCTACAACTGAATTTATCGCACAGAGAAATATATCCTTTTCATTACAGTATCTGTTCTCTGTAAATTTACATTCCGTGTTCAAAGTTACTTAACTATTACCGGTTCTAACCGAATCACTGCATACTAAACTTGATAATAGAATTAAATTACAGACACAGATTTTATGGTTCTGCATAGCTTTTTGAGTGACGGTGCTTCGATATGATCTATGATTGAAAATCTAAATTGCTCTGCGTTGTCGATTTGCTTGACAACTTTACAGTTAGTCCGGGCTATGTCATTGGCTGCATTGAGAGGAGGTATCAATGGTTCACAATCAATATTTGTAAAAGCTATTGGTATGTATAAATCGCCGAGAGAGGCGCGGGCGCAGTCAAAGAGGCCGAGCCAGCGGGGCGTCCCGGGCAATTATAGCAAGGAATATAACAGGAATATAATAATACTGCGCTTCTTAAACTGTGGATGCCTTTTCTGAAACTATGGTCAGCTTAGAATTTAATACCATTGAATTTTATGATACTACTTTGTTACGAAGTGAGACAGCGTTGTGCTACGATGAAGTAAGTTAGTTTTCCATTATTGGACAAAACACCATCTACACATCCTTAAGCAAAAATAACCTGTGATTACCTCGTAGAAATTCTTAAACCAAATTCTTTAGAATAAAATAATGGTCGAGAGTAAGATGATTCAAAGTTTTAGGATTCGTATCATAATAAATAAAAGAAACGTCTAAAGGACGTCGGGCGGTCTCGAATAGGAAAAATATCAGCCAAAAATTTTACCTTCGCGCGTGTCCATCTTTGAAAGCTTATAGTAGAAAGAAAGATATCGTCCAAATCTCCAATCGCCCACGAGTGCGTGTTTGAGTACCACTGTCTGATATAACAGAGATCGCTAGCCCAAACTGATTCTATTTGTATGGTAATGCACTCATTACCACCGCCGGCTGTCGAATGTCGACAAAAAGGGCAGCGGTCACCTCGGCCACAATTTATGGTCCAAAGACCTTCGTTTTGTCCCAAGAGAGATAATGAAATAGTCAGTTTTCTTTTTACCTTGATCAGCTTAGTTAGTTTCGTTACTTTCATTAGCTCTTGATGATTTTTTTTATTTTAATTTACTTTATGTTTTTACATTACTGACATCAGGTACTATGATACAAACCGGTAATATTATGGCTACGTATATATCTTGCAAGCCTCTTCCGCCATTAGGGATGCTTTACAGGTAATACAGGCATTTGTTACATAATCTTCGAAAAAATTGCAACAACTCTCTCAATAAATAGAAAGAAAGAGTCAAGAGAAAACCTGCGATTGCTTCCTAAATCATTAGACGACAAAATCAATCCTACGCGCAGAAAAAAAAATAAACCGCAAACTTCCGTTATCATTACCAATTGAAATAGTAATGACGAGATAGTAATGACATCTCATCACCAGAGAACCGTTTCATAAAGCTATCATTTTCAAATTACGAGTACACTTCAATCGTACAATGCGTGGCTGGTTGGTGTATTAATCTTACTAGTATCCAAAAGACTTACTAACTACGAAATGTATATCAAATTGTACTAGCAATAGTGGTAAATATGAAACGAGCGCTGGCACCACCCAATCTTTGAGTAGGCGGCGCTGGAAATGTACAAGTCATCATTTACATCTATTTACATGCAGGATGAAAAGAGCCGATTTTTTCGATCAACTACCGTTGGTGTGTTTGTTCAGGCGGGCCGACGGACAGACCGACTATTGAATCAATAAATAAATTAGTAGCTAGACCTACTTTGTAAGCGATCTGCCGACGAGGTTAGGCTCTTTAGAGATGCGTAGGTATTTAGGATCCCAAGTTGAAAGTTTTTATTTGGTAGAGACACCGGCTCTACTACTAAGAATAGGTAGTTGTCTTGAGTTCCTTTCGTTGCTAGTGTTAACAAGAGTTTTAATTTTAAATTAAATTATATTAATCTACACAAAAACACACAACACAGAACTGAGCATTCGAAGCATCGCAAAAACTTGGGACGTTTTGTAAAGGAGGTTGTGGAAATCTGCGTTGAATTAGCAAATTAATCGCAACAGGTACACTATTGGTAAATATTGTCTCATGTCATATCATAAGAATACTTTGGAGCGCTAAGATCAAATATTATACCATCGATTCAGAACCATTTTTCCCAAACCTGAACCTTCTTAACAAACTTCCCGTGACCAATTCCACGACAACATCGATCGTCTGCGTACGCGCATATCGCAAGTCACTCGGGCGCAATCAGCGGCTTTGTTTAGCGTCAGCCATCGACAGTGCGTCGGGCGCCATGTGACGTCATCAGTCAGTACATCAAGATCTAAGTAATGTTATTAAATATTATCGATTCTGAAGTCAGACAAGACAGTTGTTTGTCTATTTTTACCCTATTTGCTGTTACACTTTATATTTATATATCTTGAGAATGCATTCGATCCAGTACCATCAAAGCTAATGTGCCAAGCACGTGAGGACAACCTTTACCCGAAACCTATGTGCATTTGATACAGGATATAAATCACAATATCACCACCACTGAAGCTAAAAATCTATCAGATCTAAGCGAAGCCTTCGATATTAACGTTGTAGTCCACCAAGGCTCAGCACTAAGCCTTCTTCTATTTAATGATGGAGCTGATTACTCAAATCAAAATGTATAGACCCTTTCTTGGAACCTGCATGCACATGACATCGCCCTATATACAGCTAACGATTTACATACCATATTATATTAGTTGGTAAGGCCCGTATTTATAATCAGCTCTCAAGAGTGACAGCGAGTTTGAGTTCGTATCAGAAATGTCATTCCAGTACAAAATTACCTGTCAAATCCGCACTCAATATTGCTCTCAATCTTGAGATCGTTTTATAAATACGAGCCTAAATGAAGTAGATGACTTGAAAAATTTGCAACGGAAGATAAGCAATTTGGGCGGTCTAGAGTTCGGTCTTGTAGTAAATATAACCTTCTCCAGTAGCCACCTGAACCTGAATCCTCCTCCAGCTACCGTTGGAAACCGATTAGCTCTATAATGAAGTAGGGTTTGCCGGGCGGCGCCGGCGCGGGCTGCGTAATTACTAAATTTAATGCGACTACTCAGCCTCCTTGTTTCGCAAATCATCGTCGCTCATTAACTGCGACATGGTACTGGCAGGTGCAAAAGTGCCAGCAAAGGGACTTGTACGGAAACCTTGTACTACGAAACGAGAATTTGACCAAGATCCTAATAAAAAGTTAGATTACAATTTTATTCATGAAAAAAAGCCAGCTGTTTGTTTTTTTTATGCAGACGAGAAAAAGACATACTCAAAATGTAGAGCGCTAAAGAATACAAGGTTTACGTACCCTTTGCTGACACTTTCTAAGTTCAACATCAGAAACCTTATTTTTTAATCCAATTCTTTTTTACTGGATCAAATATTTCACTTAGTAACAAACACGAAAGCAGAGAGAATAATTTAGGTGGATTTTAAAAATACATGAAAGGAAGGAAAAGAGCAACTGTAAGGTTTTACTGAAACTGATAAGTATAATTTTGCACATTGTTTGCATGTATTATATTTTTCTGACTAATTTTATTATTTTTATGCAGTCATCTACATTAACCTACCTGCCTACCTACTTACTTGTTTGAGCCACTTTTCAACCCGTCTGTCCACGGCCACTGCGACGGCGATGTAAATTGAATTAGGGGGCGTGTCGCCGTGGCGTACCGACATACGCGCCATTTTTCTTTTTACTTATATTATTAATATTCATATTGTTAATTACGACGATGACGAGCTTGGTGAAATCACGGCAAATGTTGGTTTGAAATTAGTTTTGATTAATTTAAACTAAGAAGGTTGGGCAACATGCAAAAGTTATTTACGAGAAAGAGTACCTAACTACCGTTAGGTATAGATCGTGTGTTAGAAAACCAATAATTATCATAGACAACTAACTTTCAAAGCAATAGTATCGCAAACATACTATTGCATTGCATTCAAAGTTAGTTGGGTATTTTAGGTAGATACTCTCATCATCATCAGATGATACCATCAGTGTCTGTTACAACGTCGTACTCTTGATAAGCAAAAATACAATAGAGACTGGATACTTCGCGCGTCTAAATTATGTTTCATTGGTTAAAAACTAACTCATAAACCAAATTAAAAAAATAAATCAGGCCACCCAGCTCAATGACATCCATGAACAATAAATATTTGGTTGGTTCCAGTCCAGTCCAGGATCAACAAAATTCTTGTCTAACAAAAGCTAAATTCTCCACGCAAAGAACGCGGCTGGTGATCCAAATTGAGTTATCCAGGATGACCATTTCAAGCTCTTTGAAGCAAAAGGACATGGTATGATTCTTCACCTAAAAAAATGAAATAAAATTGGAAGACCTGTCGATGAAGGGTTGGACGGAAATGCTAGTCATCCTGGCAGGGTTGATGACTTCTTACTTTGATTGGTTTTTATCTGAAGGACCATTTTCCTGCCGCCATTTTTATTTGAAATGACCTTCAAAAAATCTTTCGTGTTTTTAACGTACAAGATGCAAAACTCAGTTTATATAAAAGTCTTCGCCAGGATGTTCTTACTTTGTTAAGATTTGATTTAAAAGGTAACTTGAAAACTTAAGCGATATTATAATGAGATTTCGAACAAGATTCATAAGTTGCGGTAACCTTATCAATTAATTCTTTAGTCATCAATGGAAAAGTCATTGACATCAGTGTTGATGTCGATACATAATTGAATTTTGCCTTATAAAGTACAATGCGATTATACCTCATACGGGGTAAGGGTAAGGGACAGCGTGGGATTGCTCTGCTCAGTCAACGAAACTGAACAACTTTCTCAGAAAATTCTTTCAAGAAAAGAAAAAGAATGCCTTTTTCATACAAAGTGACCATTCGATCAGACAATTTATAAATCTCAATTTACTAATTGTCTGATCGAGGTGGTCATTTTGTCATGCTTCCATACCGGAAGAGACATTTTTTTTTCTTAAAAGAATTTCCTGGTATCGTGGACTGAGCAACCTCTATGAGTTTTCGTCTCTTACACCCAGTATAATACTGAGAATTGGTAAGGACTTGTCCAATATAACACATACTTAGGTAATGCAATACTTTACCTTTTCAACCAGAATCCACAAAAATATGTACCCTCGTCATGATTTCGTGACCAACTAAAGACCCACACAAAATCCTGACTTCTTCAAACTCTAGTCCGTACTAAGTTTGAGGTTAGTAATCACCATGATTACCCCACAGTTGAGGCGACCACAGACTAATCATTGCAGCAATCCGGCTAGGCCGACCGCAAAGTACACAGACGCTCCCTGTTCACTGCAGTTATACAATTAACTAATTGACGGCAATGAAAGCTACTTAGGTTGTGTCACGCATTTTCTTCAATGCTAAAACCTTAAATATCACATTTGGATGTTTAAGTAGTTATAACCCTAATTTAGCAAACCAAAATACCACTTTTTGCCACTCGTGACTGTGTAGTCTTAAATATGATGCTTCTGTGGTTTAACCTTTGGGCTCCAGATTTGGAGATTGTAGGTTCATATCACAATCAAAATTGATATTGCACAAACCATGAAGGAAAAGAGCTAGAGCCAGAGTTCTTTGTGTTGTTTTACCCGATATAGCCAACACGATGTAAGGAGAAGTTTAAAGTCCCACTTCATACAAAATCTGTTAAACAAAGTAATTAGTTATTATAAGTCAATTGTCCTGAGAGAACAGAAAGGGACGGCAACGATTTTGGTTAATTTAGTCAAGTCATGTCATGTCAATCACTCCACAAATCGATAGCAGTATCAGGATTACTAAATCAAGTGTTGGCATACCTAACAGAGAAATAATAGGCAAGAAATAACAGGTATCGCAATAATAGTGAGTTTAACCTTTCTAATGTCCATAGCAATCACAGTTGATCCAGTGGATGTAATTGTCCCACTTGGATGGACAAACAGAACGTCCCATTGTGGTAATGGTAATTGTTTATTGACTTATCTACTAGCGTTTTTCCTTGTGGGTAAATAAAATAAAATATAGCTTAGTAACAACAGGGATCAATATTTCTATAACTTAGAATCACAGCAAAAATTTGATCTTTACAAAATTATCATCAAAATGGATCCAATTGTATAAAAAGAAATTAAATTGAGTTATTGTAAGGATACTTAAGTACCAGTTTGTTAAAAAACAGTTATATTTCATCAACGCATTTTATACAATTTCTTGAGTTATAGGTATTTTCGTCGCATAAAAATGTCATTGATAGAGAAAGTGTTAGTTTATTCGGCGAATGTTTAGAGTTATCTTCTACATTAAAATAATTTACAATAATTCTTTTCACCTACTGTTATTTGTCCATCATAAGTTATGACTTAATTTAAAAAAGATTATCTTAAATTTTATGTAGACTTTTGCTGTGATAGACTCTATTTTTGTCTAGTGACTGTATAATTTTGTAAAAATTAAAATTTAAAAGGATTGACTGTTTCTGATTTTATTACGTAAAAATCCTGGTCACAAACTACTTCAATAGATATTATTTTCTGTAATAGGTCAAAATTTTACCGGAAATGTAGAAAACAATACTTTTTAAACACCGTAGCGCTACTGAATCAGCCGATCTATTATTCTGTCCATCCCTTTCTTTGTTTTAAGTATTTACCGAGATGTACTTACGTGTTTATTTTTCTTCCTATCTCATTCAAGTCGTCAGGATTTTGTTCCTATTCTCATTCATACTTATCTGGTACTCAAGTATACAGGCATAGTCTACTTCGTATTGTATTGGTAGTTAGTCCTGATTGCGACCGCAGCTGGTTACGCGCGCACGCGACTTCCGCGCCTCCACCGCAATCATTTCCACGCCAAATCGATCGACTCGAGCTCGTTTGATAATTTCCTTTTCTTTTCATTGATGGACGCATTGAAGTGTGAATGGCCAGTCCCTTTACCTTTGCTACGCCACTAGATGAAAGTACGTAAAGACTTTGTAGTCATTTAGGCGGAAGCCACGTCTTTTTCGCATGCGCGAATTTTCTTGCGTCAAAACTGGCGGCGCGTCTTGCGAAAAAAACAAACGTATGGGAATGTATGGGAGAGGCCACGTCTTTCGGAGAGAGGCCACGTGTTTCGGCGACCGGCGGTGAAAATTGCGAATGTCAAAAAAATCGCCCGTGCGTCTGCCAAAAATCTGCCAAATCAGTACGGTTTTAGGGCTGCCACTTGTATAATTTTAGTTTTTTTTTATCTCGTCACGGAAAACGGACGATTTTTTACTAACTTAATAATAGTTAGTAGATATGTTACGCACAATCCCCGAAATCGCTCATTTCGGCCATTGAGCGTTCTAAAACGATCATTGATGATCATTCCGCGGACTGGCAAACAAGAAACAGCCAATTGCCGAATTCGGGGTTTGGCAGGTATGTAAAATGACTAATCCGCGGAGTGGTATTGACAAAATGCCAGACCCCGAACTACATTAAAAAAAAACGATGTCATGGGATGTCGAGTCAACATGGGTCATGTCTGCGGGGATGAGTTGTCAGTGCGGGGTTAAGTTATCAGTGCGGGATGAGTTATCAGAACGGGGATGAGTTGTCAGTGTGGGATGAATTGTCAGCGCGGGATGAGTTGTCAGTGGGGGATGAGTTGTCAGTGTGGGATGAGTTGTCAGTGTGGGGATGAGTTGTCAGTGTGGGGATGAGTTGTCAGTACGGGGATGAGTTGTCAGTGCGGGGATGGGTTGTCAGTGTAGGGATGAGTTGTCAGAGGGAATGATTTGTCAGCGCGGGGATGAGTTGTCAGTGCGGGATGAGTTGTCAGTGCAGGATGAGTTGTCAGTGCAGGGATGAGTTGTCAGTGCGGGATGAGTTGTCAGTGGGGGACGAGTTGTCAGTGTAGGATGAGTTGTTAGTGCGGGGATAAGTTGTCAGTGTCAGACAACTTATGATGCGCTGACAATTTATCCCGCACCGACAACTTATCGCGCTCTGACAACTCATCCCCGCCCAGACAACTCATCCCACACTGACAACTCACCCCGCACTGACAACTTACCCCGCACCGCACTGATAACTCTTCCCCGCACTGACAACTCATCTCCGCCGACACGATCCATGTTGACCCGACGACCCATGACAGCGTTTTTTTTATTTAGTTCGGTATCTGGCATTTCTTCTATGCCATTTCGCGGTGTGGTTGAATCAAAAACTGCTCACTTCGCGGGCTGGCATTTCATCAGTACCACTCCGCGGATTGGTCGTTTTACATACCTGCCAAACCCCGAATTCAGCAATTGGCTTTTACGTGTTTGCCAGTCCGCGAATGCTTGCTTCAAAACGTCTGTTGTAAGATTTTTCTCTATAGAGCAATGGCAGCAATTCGTGGTTAACTAATAAGTCCAAACCTGTCACTTTCTATCATGAGGGAAGAGTACGGGATGGCAATAATTCTAGTTGAGATCTTAATCTCATTTGATACCCCTGCCCATTGTCTGTATCAGGTTCTTTGTTTACTTTTATTAGGATGTTATTTGTGTGCAATAATAAATGATTAAATATATATATTTTTAATCCGACTTTTGCACCGTGATACTCAGAATAAAACCTCCTTGTACTGGGTAGTTCTCCTGATTGACGGAAATTTCTGTCAAGGTTCCGCGATAAAAACATTACATTAGAATAATTTTACAGCTACAAGCTTTTTAATGTGAATAGTAGGTATATAGCTTTTTGGATGTGGATCACTTAGTATATTTTCTTTTAAATGTTTAAGTTTTTATGTAATAAATAGTTAAAAATTTCCGTCATATAATTTCAGTTGGAGAACTACTACGCTGTGATAAGATTGCAAAAAATTTTCACCTGGCAGCCCTAACATGTTTTGACCATGAGTCCGTGCCAAATAACTTTGCGCGTGAAGAAAAATGGAACTAATTTTTCCAGTCTCCAAAGTGTCATGTTCTAAAGACACTAGCGCCATACATAACCGCAAAGTTATCTGGCACGGACATGGACATTATGTTAACAGGACTGAGCTCCGGCAACAAGAAAATGTGCCGTACGAGATAGCTAGATGTGAACTCTCTGTCCCTTTTGAATAAAGGAGACCGTTCCAAAAGTTCCAAAACCGTATACCGGGGTAATATCCTATGGTGCACTGCACTTATTACCGTAATTCTGCTAGCAGTGGACCACCAATCAGACGTCAGCAAAACAGCAGTAACAAAAAATTTTATTTGAAGATTTTCGCGCTTTGCACACATTATAACTCAAACACATACGTGCTTTGATACCCCTGTTAAACAGTTATAATGGCCCCGATTCGTAACCATCCCGACTTAACTAAATCTCAACTAAAATTATTGCCATCCGGTTCTGTTCTCTCATGGTAGAAAATGACAGGTATGGACTTATATTAGTTAAGTCGCGTATTTTGCAACCATGAATTGCTACCAATGTTAAACTTGAGTTATCGCCTAAATTAAAAAATAATACTGAAACTCTCGAATTCCTTAACTGGTTTTTAAAGTATATACCTACCCGGGAGGAGATGCGCATTCAATGTTTGTTTGTTTGTTTGTTTAAAACCGTATACTGGGGTAATATCGTATGATGCACTGCACTTATTATCGTTATTAGGTAATTAAAATTTATTTTTCTGGTATATTTCAAATTCTGCTAGCGGTGTGTTATTGCATGCAAGTCCGTTTTCTTGATTGACATTTAAGTCCAAAAATAAACGAATTTTGATTTGATGTTGCTCAAGCTTATTTAAAAGCTCATCTGCGGCGATATATAGCGGGAGTCGGCGATATCTAAAATAGGAAAGAGTAAAGTTTAAGAAAGAGATAGTAGGAAGATTGATAATCAAAAATGTTGACTAAACAATATTTTGTTTTATTTGTTACTGAGCCTTAGCCATACTGTTACGGAACAGTCTCCCCTAGTTGCTTTTATTTATTTTTATGTATGATATTTGCTTTTAATTATGTTTTTTACTTATGAAATGAACGATTACAAAGGGACAAAGAAATCACGTATCTCGTTCGATACGAGTTCTATCTCACTCGACTCTTTTTTTATATGATAGCTCTGGCACACCATATTCAATATTAAATACAAGTTCATAGGGCGTTACCTACACCCTATGAACTTGTATTAGAATGTCAATTTTTTATACATAGTGCTCAGTCCTGTTACTAGCAATAAGTCCATGGTTTTGACATGGCATATATTAGACATATATTGACGTTACGTGACATGTTTACATAAATTCGCGCATTTGGTCGCGGCTTCTTAGTACAGGAGTCAACCTAGCAATAAATGATGACCATCGAAACAGATGAAACGTATGCATGGAGTGTGGCAAACCTCAATGAAAACTTATCAAACGTCTACCAATCGAAATATAATCGAAATAAAAAAGTATATAGTTCGTAAATAATGTCTCCTTCATTTTGTATGTGTTCCAATTATGTACATCAAAAAGTTAAATTGGTAATCTACTGGATTACAAACAATAAATAGGTATTGTTTTGCTATACAGGCATCATTAATTCAAAATGGTATCATTTATTTAATATTATCAAAACTTTAGACAAGTGTATCGGCATCATGCTCTTGGTCTATATTGGTCATGGCCTGTCAATTTAGACGCCGCCGCAGAAACAGACGCCAAAACAGACGCAAAAGTTGCCGCAGAATCAGACGCGCAAAGACGTGGCTTCCCTGTTATAGTTGTCATAATACTGTACTGAACGTCGATTTTACAGCCTTAAAGTCAGTTGTCCGATTTCTTTCTGATTTATTTATCTAATTTTAGACATTAATAGGGCTATTTTAGAATTATATTAGGAACGTTTTGCTAGAACCGACACTGAACTGATAGGTTATTAATATCTTGAAAGTCAACAAGTTCAGCACCTCATAAACTTGGTTGAAATAAACCCGCCAACTTGTTAGTCCGATACATCCATCAGTCAGGTCCCCGGGCCTGGGTTATCGTCGAAAGTCTAGACGCCATTTATATCCCGCCGCCGAGACGTTCCAATTTCAAACAAATTCAAATCGTGTTCCTTTTAAATGTCATTTGTTTGTCGACTTGGCGCGTGCCCGCTAATGGAAAGCTTTACCGAATGATTCTTTAAAAAAAAAAAAATATTCGACTGGCACGAAAGAATTCGAATGTAGAGTTTAAATCTGTAAGAGTTCCACGTAAGGTTTGATATTGAATGTGATAGTTTTTTAAATAAGACGTTTTTGCGAGGATATTTTCTTCTAACGTTATCAGCCAGCATTATTTGCTTGAGTTTATGTTTCTTTTTGAACCTTTTATCGTATTTCCAGAGTGTTTCGAATTAAAACATTTATTTGCGTGTTGTGACCGAGTTTAGAGTGTTTCTCGATTAATCACAATCGAATATTGAATCGATTCCGTCGATATTTTATAGTACCGGTTGAATGGTGTGTTGATAGTTTTCTATTATGAATTCAATCAACATAAATTAGTTTTAATTTGGAGGATGATGATCGCCGCTTGGATTTGTTGACCGTAAAACGATGATTCGTTTTTGTGATTCCCGGTTCATTATGTTATGATATGGGCAGAGTAGGCTAGTAATTATTTTTCTCTTTATTTGAATATAGTGCAGCAGTAAATGAAAATGAATTGATTTTTACGTTTACGTAATATTCCATGTCTTAAATTATGGCTAAAAAACATTGTTGTTCATTGCTCGTGTAGTTGCTCAGTGTGGATGGCGTATCTATAATTTCCACGCAATGTACAATAAACTTTACAATTTTGGTTGTAAAATAATTGCGTAATTTTATGAAACATTAGTGAGTCCGTTCCATACAAAGTACTCATGTTTATGGCCAGTCATAAACAATTATCGCAAGCCATTAGGCGGTACACATTGTCTGATGGTCGGGAAACACCATTTCCACTGCGTTCCAAAACTTTAAATGCACCTAGCTCGTATACTTATAAGACTTAAACTTATAAGACAGTCGCATAGCTCTCTGAAGTTTAACAGCAAGTTCCTTGCTGAAAAATGGTTTTGCTATTCTAAATCCAAACCTTACTATAGAACGTGGTAGAGCTAAAACATGTATCTCATCAGAATTTTTTTGAAGAGCGGTGAAAGTGAAATCAAAGTTTTATAAACTTTCATCAAAACAAAATATAAAATAATGAGATGAGAACAATGATTTAGGAACGCAATAGAACTAGCCTACTGAGGCTAGTAATTAATATTACTTTATATTATTTTATACTTATAATTTGGTACTAATAGGATACCTTGTTTCAAGATATAGACGATCTATGCAGATTCATCGAAACGTGGGAGCTTAATATACTTGGAACCCTTTTCTCACGACCTAACGGATATCATAAGATATTTATTAAAGTAGGTAGGTAATAAAAATAAATAGGGTGTCATTACTAGTAACAGTTAGGTACTTTATGCTCACCCAAACATGATGGGTTTGTGATAGGTACTGATAACAAACTATTTCTACGTAAATTAGGTCGAAATGTGAAGATTTTTCGATGATCGTACTTTTTGTTTGGGAAAGCAACTGTTTTTCAAATATGGTGCAAATACTTATTCCAATAATAGGTTTCCCTAAAGACGAATAATACAATTTTGATGTTGCCCACAATTTTTTAAATTTTTCCCAAAAACGTATAATTACATGCATACATACAAACATATAATCACGATTAAGACATGATAATCTTAAATTACAGTGAGCTAGCAGAAAAGACTTCCTTTGGATCCCTGAGCCGCAGTAATAAGTAAGGAAAGGAAGCAGAAAAATGTATTTGATATTTGATATCGAAATTGGAAGGAGAAGAGACAGGCCTTTGCCCAGCAGTGAGATCATTTATAGGCTAGATAAGAAGAAGAAGAAGAAGAAGAAGATATCAAAATAAAAACATACTGTATCCTAAAATACCACATCGTCTATAAGTTTCATAGGTTTATCGTTAGGAAATTTTACTGTAGCGCGAAAACCATCAAAGGTGCCGACGAATTAAAATGGCGTACAATTTACCGACGACATAAAAGATCATTATTATATACCTTTTAATTAAAGTACCGTGGGTTATGAGCGCTATAGGGAAGGAACTATTGGTGAAAATTGTAAATATCGACTAAGTACCTCTAATAAGGGTCTTTAGAAGCATCTAGCGTCATCATAGAAGTAGGTAAGTATGAATACATATTACTTCACAAGGTTGAACCCTTCTTGAAAGGATTTGTGAACTAACATAATTACTAAAATCACAAAATCACGCCTCCATCCCTTAAAGAATAAGAAAAGAGTCAATGGAAAGGTTTCGTATTGCAACTGATATTTTTTTTAATTAAGTAACGAACTGTGGTAACGAACCGAATAATAAGGTATCCTTCAATCAAATAACCTTGTAAGGATAGTTAATCAGCCAAACTAATTAAAAATAAACAGGAAATTATATGCCTAGTTACAATTCCCATATGTTACCATTAACCTTAACGAGACGTTTATAGCACGATTCATCGAAAACTAGAATCGATATATACAGGAAAATCGATTAATTTCGATAAATGTAAATTCGGTCGTCAAAGGCGCTCGTTATACTAATCAAAGTATAGTACAATAAAAATTTATGTTGGTATTATGTTGTAAATAATTTTACGATTGATTGGGGTAAGCTATTGTAGCAAATGCTATTTAGGCTATTAGTTTTGGAAGTTAATTGGAGATTATTAATGTTTATAAAAGTATAATGAAGTTACATGATCGAATAACAAAGTTGTATTCTACGTCTGCTAGATTGCCTCGTATAAAATTGCTACCATAGCATTTCAATAGATGTACATTTCATAGTATTAGTTGTATTACTTGTTTATATTTCTCTATTATTTGTGCTAGAATTAGTAGTACTTTGCTAAACCAGTAAAAAAAAAAATACAAATGTTTCAGGAAAAATAGTACCTACACCCCAAAACACCTAAGTACTTACATATTTTATTGACATATAACTAAGAGCTTAAAAAACACTAAATCAAAAAAATATTCGTTAAATAAAAGCGACCATAGACATCGAAAAGCAGATCAATGTTCTATCAAATATCAATAAAATCCCAAAACATCCCATAAAAATTCATTTCATCAGTCATTCATGGCCCGACATGTATTCGCATAAATTGTTATAAATTCCAATAATTGCCATCGCTCCGAGTTTGGCTCTGAAGGTGCGGCAGACAACAGGATGAGTTTTGAAGTATTAATAAAATTTGTTTAAAATATCCGTTAAGATGAAAAGTCCTTTGATTAATAATTTTCGGTTACGATTTTTGTGACCTAAAAGCAAAAATTTAAATAGTACTTAATTACATCTGAAATTCATGCAGGATTGTCACTTTCTTTTGTTCAAATGAAAATAGCATCAAACAAATATGACCTACCTATATATTTACTAAGTCGAGTTTTATGCAATTAGCGATATTTTTAAATCTTCTTAAAGTAATTTAGAAACTCTGTCACGTCACGTTACGAAAAAGAACGTTAAAATTATAAAGTTTATTTATATTGGACAATCCCAACCTTAGTAATCTAATTTTTATCTCAAGTACGTAAATACTTTCTCATTTATTTTATTACCAAAATCAAAGTTTATCCAGTTCCTCATTAGAATAATAAAGGAAAATAGCGCTAAACGTTATAGCTTGTATCGGAACGTAATAGTGTGTTTATCTGTGGTGGACCAGCAAGGCGCGAACTCAAACTGAGAGGGTCCGCACTGCAGGACACCAATTTCAATATTATTCTGTAGATAGCTGTACATTATTATAATATCGATTTGGTAACTATAGAAATGTGATAGCGTTCATTCATTGCAGCTTTAGTCTGTATCATTACAGAATAAAAAACAATAATTAACACACTATGACACTTTAGGCAGAAACAAAGTATGTAGGTACAAAGGGGGTCTTTTCCTAGAAAATACTTTACCTACCCCTCTGGTCTAGAGAGACATATAAATGTGACACCAAACCGCGATTTTCATCATGAAACCTAAGTCCTACATGTAGCCGATGCTATTTCGTCATACGAAAGCAAAAAAAGCATGTTTTATATACAAATGAAATTGACTTTTCCTTCTGTGCTCCTTAGCAAGTAGATATACTTATTTGTACTTATTGTGTTTAAAAAACCTAGGCTCGTATTTATAAAGCTATCTCAAGATTGAGAGCAAGTTTAAGTATGGATTTGACAGGTCGTTTTGTACTGAAATGACATTTCTGATACGAACTTAAACTCGCTGTCAGTCTCAAGTGCTGGCCCTACGGGCCCTAGAGTACCTAATAGAGAACAACGAATCGAATAACCATGCAAAATCCATTCGCGGCAGACTTTATTATAAACACGGCTCTTAAACCGAAGTAAGTGTATTAATATAATTTAAATGGAAACGTCTGTATGCTCACCAACGTCTTTATACTCCGTGGTGTAATTTATGGGCGGCTATAAAGTGCTGAACCTAAGGCTTTGGATATAAAAGTTGGGCAGAAAGCGCCAGGCCTTCCAAAGCTTGCACTAAACGTCGATAGTGATGTGTTGTCTCTCAGTGTGGAACGAGTATCGATAACTTTGATTGATATTTAATAAACAATTTAGACTGTTATTGTTGTTTTAAAATATTTGATTTAAATTACCTTATTCATATAAAAATTAACTAGGCTATAGGGACAGCATAATTATAAATAGGTATTATTATATCGAAATACCTGAAAGATATAAAATCGTAAATACAAATTTGTTTAATCCGTTGATGCTCTGCTCAATCCATACATGTATGTAATGTAAAGTATGTACAGCTACCTATATATGAGTTTGGCTTAAACGATGAGGACACCGAGTCATAGAGCATAACGTTGAGTAAATACTAATTTTCACAGTAATTTTAATTTTTCATAAATTATCTTTGTATCGATACAGAGTCGTATCGATTTATTCACTTCGTGATAATTGTGTCCATCTCTAAATTCCAGCCAGTGTCCCGACTAAGCTCGTAAAATGTTACGATAAGCGCCATTATCATCACAAAGGAGGCGTGTAATTGTTTGTCAAATAAATACCAATAAAAATCCCATGTTTATTAAATATAACTTCGAAAACGAACGCTCTCATACATCCATACACGATTGTCGGGAAATGACCAATAATTGTGTCGTAAATAATTAAACTTTTCTAACAAAAAACTAGTCTTAAGACCGCCCGTAGTCTTTTAACTACATCACCAATTAATTAATCCAGTTTGAACGAGTTATAAAGCGTATTCTTTTGAATATTCCTATTGTGAAAGTAATCCAATTTTTCTCATAAAACTTTATATGGCCACATCTATCACAATACTAGTTTTTAAAATTAGAATTTATTAGCAATTTCCAGAATTACGGAAATATAAAAATAACCATAAATCGTTGATGAATATGTTATAGTCGAAATTAAGTATGATGATCAAAATGAATTATTGCTTATTATACCTACGTCGCGTCGTATAGATTCTGACAAAAATTTTAAAATTCAGACAAAAATATGAATTTATTGCTAACGTGAATGATACACTAATTTAAAATAATAATATCGGAAAATACATTATTGTGTTATAAAAAATGTCTGCTTATGGCTAATGCTATCGTTTTAACAAACCACATTTAATAAAGGTAAGAAGAATATCCTTCCTTCACCTGCGAAGATTTAGTACTAATTTTTGATGTAGAACTATTGAAGATGTAGTACTATTTTCGTATGCAAACGATGATAGTAACATCGACACGGCTTTCAAACCATGTCACTAATCAAAACGTGCGGTTCCAAACCTCACAATATTCGTGAGTAATCTGCAGTCGGTACTGACTGGCACGCTCGGGATGAAACGGGCCGGAGAGGAAGCAGTTTTGCTTTACAATGCTTAGTGTGTTTGAACTTTGATACTGTCACTTTGAGAAGCCAGAAATGAAAAACAAATCAAGCTAATACAGCTCTGCTTCCGCCGTAGTGCCGGCACCTAAAACCTGACAGTCCGAGTGCTAGGCTCAGGCGCATTTATGTCTAGATTTCGATATAATTGGTCTGCGGCCTCACCGATAATTGCGGCACGTAGAGAGGATCCCTTCACCAACCTTGGTGTGGCTGGTGACCTGGTGACTAACAGGAGAACCCAAATTGGTGATGATTTGTGTGATTATGAGTGGAGCTCGTGATTCATGAGGTCACTTAGAAGTCAAATTCGATAATTGGAGTGTGTTTTGATTTTGTGGCTTCGTGTCGTGGCACACCACAGTGTTGGCTTATTTTAATAGGGTGTAAGGGACAGCGTACCAAATACTGATAATCGTTGCTCAGTTAACGAAACCAATCAATTTTTTACCAGGAAATTCTTTCAGGAAATAAAAAAAATAACATTCCCATACAAAGTGTGTGTGTAAAAAGCTATTTCTTTTTCATTTCCTGATAGAATTTCCTGGTGAAAGTTGCTCAGTTTCGTTGACTGAACAACCCCTCGTTTTTGGTACGCTGTATCTTACACCCAGTATACGAGTATTGGGAGTATCTAAAAGTAAAAATCTTGACACAAAAACTGAATAAAAACGTGTTGATTATAATTTCTACATATAAAAGACATCAACGCGAGCTATTGCAATTTATTGAGATTAATTAATTAATTGTGTTGCGTTTCTGTTTTGTTCTTTTAAAGATTTTTTTTGTAAATTATGCAATCAAACAAAATAATATTTAAAAATATTTTATTTATACCTCTCTGTAAACATTTTACAATC
Organism: Scrobipalpa atriplicella; assembly: GCA_029255725.1. Classification (NCBI taxonomy): domain Eukaryota; kingdom Metazoa; phylum Arthropoda; class Insecta; order Lepidoptera; family Gelechiidae; genus Scrobipalpa; species Scrobipalpa atriplicella. Next base: position 16,936 of record JARACY010002354.1, on the reverse strand, counting down.
ATATATTTAATCAATTACCTCTAAAAAATAGCCCATACTTTAACTGGACGGAAAAGTAATCAATAAAGTGCGAAGATAAGTTAACAATTATTATTACAATACGATAATATTTACAGTACTTATTAAAATATAAATCTTTTATAATTACAACTTTACCACAAAAGGCACTGTCGTTTCATCACTGATGTTTTAATTACCATAAGAAAGATTACAAACACTGCCGACATTAAATTTTGTAAACTGTTTTATTACATTTATTACGAACAGCATCGGTAATCCAAAATACATTTTCTCGTTTTAAATATTAAATAATGTTGTATAAAAAAACATTAACTGTCTTTTAGCATCACAACCGGCAAAACTTGAAATTCATTTCGGATTGCGTACAATCACGCATTTTAGGAACAATTCTGATTCTGTTTTAAAAATGATCCAATCAACAAATCAAATCAGCTCTCTGTCTCAACAGTTCCAATCGCAACTCATGTTCTCTGGCGGCCATGCGCAGAGCAGCGATACTGGAGTTCCTTACGTCGTCCGTTGCCACCTGCGGAGGGACGCTCTCACTGCCTGGCGATATCGGAGGGGACAACGAACGTGAACGCTCCGACGACGGCTGGGACATCTCAGGGGACAGACGGGAGTGCTCCGAAGTGCCCCGCGATAAGTCCAAGCGGGAATGTTCCGAAGTGCTTCGCGACAAATCCGGCGAGGGCTCCGAAACGCGCGGTAGTTCAGGAGCGGTGAGGTTTGCGAAGAGAGAGTGGAAGTGGGCGGGTGATGTGGCGTAGAGCGGTGCTCCGTAGAATGGCGTCCGGGTCAGCGATGGTAGGTATTGAGCACCGAATAGAGGTGAGCTGGCGTACCTGCTGGAGAAGAAATCCATTAGTTTGCAACCTTGGCAACTCCACAATCAGTTCAAATTTTTTTTTTAAATACATTTTGTAACTACATTTAGTACGACTGTAAGAGTACTAGGCTGAGTAGGAAATCATGGGATTTTTAATAACGAAACCATAACAATGGAAATAGACTCGTGTTGTGATTAAATGTTTTTGCAGGACCAGTTTTGTTACAGTTGGTGCCGTGACCAGGATCTATTACATGTGACGTGTAATTTTAATTTATAACGCATTCTTACCTAAACGAGGCCAGTGCAGCAGTATCAAAAGGCTTCCTCAGCCCGAAGCCAAGCTGCGCTAGATGCGGCGGCGCAGAAAGTTGCGCGGGCGTCGGCATCGGTTGTCCGCTCAAGTACGGGTTGTACGGGTGACCGTGTGGCCCCACCTTTTCTTGCTTCCGCCACTTCGCACGCCGGTTTTGGAACCACACCTGTTGAAGAAATTTTGGTATAAGTACTTGGTGAATATTTTCTATCAGTGGCAAAAATAACAAGAAATTCAAGGGATTATTCGCATTCAGAATACCATTTTAAAAATACTATTTTAGAATTTGTATGCAAGTATTGTCTGTTTTTTTTAACCACACAATTAAAAACTATAGGTGCAGCTTTAATTAAAAGAATCAAATTATTAAAGGATCCTGCTAGATATTCGTTTTTAGGCTATGATTGAAACTGAAATGAAATAAATAGTCGTTTAAAGTTTATACATTACTTCCTGTCTATATCTTTAATTAAATAGTTTTTGCAGGACCTTTCTAACATCTAACCTAATTATTTCTTTGGCCATATCTGACCACTACGTGCTCTTATGTTACCGTACAAGGTTGAATCTAATGAATTGTAAATCAGCAATTTACTTATGGACATTAATTGAATAAAAATGTCTCAGGCGTCACCTGCAAAGAACTAATTCAGACCTTTTAAGGAATGCCCGTTTCGCAAAAAGTTTTTAATTAAAAATGCTAAAAGATATTTTGACGTTGATTGAATTATTAGTGAAACTGCTGTTTATGGTTAAAAATATTTTTTAATAGTTCCTATGCAGTTTCTTTCATATCCTTTTATGAATAGTGTCATAATAACGGTCCTTGTGAGCAAAAATAAATCTTGAAGTAAATAAAATTTTTACTCAAAGGAATTCGTCAGAATATTAATTCATATTTTTGTATATTGCGCAAAATTACACTCATAAAGGGTCGTTATATTTTATATTTCAGCCATATTTGTGTACTACCTACGATTAAAATTTCACGCTTAAGAAAAACATGGAATCCGACGCTTCTCTATAAAGTCAAATTGGCACTTTGGCTGCGACTCAGAGTTAAATAAAAACATCTGCATTCGCATGTGCCGTGATTAAGTGATCATTAAGGTGTCGTTAGACTATACGACTCAGGAATCACGTCCCTCCACATTGCTTATAAGGCGAGTATGTAGTCAGCTTTATAGTGACCACGATTTCGGCCATAAAGGCAGATATTAATGTGTTTAATCATCTTCAGTAAAACGTGTATTAGATGCCGAAAAGGCAATCAGAATATGTTCTTGATTGTTCGTTTAATAATATTTGCGTTACAATAAGCGATAAATAACTTTTAATTAAGAAATTTAATTATTTATGCAATAGTTTGTGTGGTAACTAGGTCGTATTTTAGCCCTGTCGGTGTTAAAGAACGGTGTAGTATAATATCGAACGCGTGCCAGAAATACATGAAAACTAATGAAGCCCTTGCTAATAAATTACTTTCTTATTAAAATGTGGCTCAGAATTTTTAGATAGGTTTTTACTTGTCTTTTAATCGAGAGGATAACCTATTTTTAGGCCGGTGCAAAATAGAATTACCACTACGAAATGGGAAAAGTGTACCCATCACAAACTGACATGCAAACCGTGCCAGTATAAGCCGATAGTATTTTTCACATAGCATGTATAACAGCAGGTAAAAAATATAAAATGCATTACAGGTGCGAAAGAGTTTCCTACACACCAAGAATGTTCATTCACTAAAGAAATTTCAAGGGGTTGTTTAGACCATGAAAGTGAACGAACGTCTACGGAAAGTCGAAATATGATCAGCTGCTTGAGTCATTTCCTATGTGAAACACTATAGTTTCGTATGACGGTAAAATATTTACCCAGTCAACATATCTTCCATGCATGCATGGCATCGAATAGTTAGTTACGTTACATGATTTATATCCTCCAAAGCGTCACCGCTATGGTCACCATGGCCACACTCGCGGAACGTGAGTGCCATACCAACAGTTTACGAGTCGCATAGTTTCCATAACTGCACATTTTACTTTATTGCAGCCAATGGTCGTTATTCAGCTTTCTTTGCAGCTTATTTATAGCTACTTACCGAAATAATTTACAAGCCGATAGAGTGCGAGCCGCGCCTTAATCGATTTGCGTTTGTAAAAATTAATTAATGCAAATTAATCTATTTCTAGCCATTCTAAATAGAACAGAGCATAGAATGTAGACTGTAGAGCGTGAATTTTTTAACGTGGATTTAATGGCGCTGTAAATATTATTTAATATTTAATTAATTGTTTATATTTTTTCAATAACAATAACAAGATAGTTTCACGGCTCTACATTACACACAGACATACCGTTATGTCTATACCAATATTTCACCTAATAAGTGTCACATCAAACCTCTACACATCTAATAGAATTAGTAATGAGCATAAACAATGACTATTATTAGCACTTTGGTGTGTATAAGGCTGCCTCCAGCCGAGCCTGGTCGTGGAATGAGGCACCCAGTCGCGAGTCTGCGGGGGGCCTAAAGTGCGACTTTTTGTCGCCCTCGCCTGATATTAAAAACGCACATATCTTTACATTTAATGTCCACAATTAAATGCCTATTTTAGGTATGTTGTGAGATGAAGCAGTAAACGTCAATGGTTATTCTAGATGTAAAGAGGAGCTACCTGTATTTGCGCTCTACGGTTGAAATTGGCGCACCGCAAGGTGACAATCTATTTGAATTTAGGTACTTAACTGAATAACAAAACGTAACAGAAATCTGCATAGAAATGGTATCACATCAATAAATAAATTGTAATCAAATATTTACCTGTATTCTAGCTTCTGTCAGGCCAATCTTCAAAGCAAGCTCCTCTCTATAACAACAGAAAACAGGTCAGCATACAACGTCTTAAAGCTAGGATATGAAAATAGATCATATTATAGAACATGCTAATAATAATATCAAAATTCGTAATTTAATGTGGCTAGTATATTGTCATACTCATTGGTCAAATTATATTTATTGCACTATGATTTTAGCTTGCGATTTTCTATCAGTTCTCTATCTCTATTGTGGTTTCACATCTCAATTTATATGTTAGTTTAAAATTTATCAATGTTTAGAAAATATATTCACTGACGTAAACTTACCGAGTAAAAACATCCGGATAATGAGTCCTTCCAAAAGCCTTCTCCAGCTCATCCAACTGAAAGCTGGTAAACGTCGTCCTGTATCTCCTCTGCTTCCTCCTAGGCAGGTCCTCGTCATCCAGGCCACTTCCTGACCCTGGACGCTCCGGCTCCGGGGGGAGGTCTGGGGTGGAGGACGAACCAGGCTCGGAGACACCCATGTTCGGAACGAAGAAGTAGGGGAAATGAATCGTAAAGATGGAAGTCGAGAGACGGGAAAGAAGTTGAAGTGTGACTTCAGAAATATTTATTAACTGATTTTTAAAAAGGGGACTGATTTATTGTTTGGATTTCGCAGGGAGGACCTGTAACAATATTAAATATATTATTTTATAATCAAAAATATAGATAAAACTTTGTATAAAATACCTACAAGTTGAGTTTAGCTGGTGTTTAGTTAAGTATTGATTGTATGTTTTTTGAAAATAATAAAACTAATCTCATGTTTTTAATAAAACTACTCAATGATAATAAAAGCTGATGCCTATAATATAAAGCACAATAACTTACAGTATATTTATGTTTTCTTTGTCCGTAACATAACAGTATCCTTATTACCTCCTTGTTATAAAATTATTCTAAAAACTATAAAGATCCCTAGATAAATAACTACAAACTGGACTTCTTTATTTAACTCTTTATCTTTTATAATTATAATTTACAGACAATAAACATTTGCTTGCTTCATAATTGTACGCATAATTTTAAAATTGTTGAGAAATGTTGCGTCTGGACTCTGGAGTTACTTTGATATAGAAGTATTAGCCAGTCTCTCAGAGATCAACCATCTGCGCGGGATTTAGTTTTCAGTGTCTGAGTATTTACGTAACAGTGCATTCTTTCTATTTTATAATTCTGATGGGACATAAAACAGACCATAAAGAAATTAGGAACAGGACCAAGAGCAGGACCGATTATTTACTTCAATATCCAAACTACAAACAGCAACACAAAGACGTTGCCCTATGTCGTGAATCGAACCCAGAACCTACAGATCAAGAACTTAAGGCTCAGCCCACTTGACCACAGAGACAGCCTGTCAATTTGATATAATAATTAGAACAGTGGCCCGAGGGTGCTACCCTGGGCAACTGAGCGTCAGGGACAATTAAACACTGTATCGCATTTCCGCATCTAAATTGCAATATGCAAACATCCGCTTTCTCCCATCATCGGACTGTTTGAATTAGGAACCAGTTATGATATTATGATGCAGAACATAATTAAGTTACGATAGTGAATTATTGGATAGGTACGAACTACTTTGTCATCTGTACATTATTAAGACTATTATGGAATTTTAGGTAAGTTATTATAATTATCCATTATCCATTGGTCGTTGTAGTTAACTACTACCTAAGTTAAAGTTAACTACTATTTCATTATCTAAACAGTTTTAGCCCCTGTTTGATTAAAGTATGATATTTATTTTAAATTAATGATAGTATTCCAATTCCATAGATTATTCAATTTTATTATTACGGAACATACTTAAAAACAAAACTTTTTTAAAGAAAATTCTTTCTCCACAAGCGTCATAAAAATTAGTATTAAGTACATACGCACGCATAAAGATTGTAACAAAGATAATAATGGTATATTATGGAATTTGAAGCTAACAAAGGCGTAGGATAATAAAAAATATCCATAGAAAAAAAATTGTTTCACTATGTCGGGCTTGGATGCACTCGGGTGGGTTCACTTGTGCGAATTTACGCAAAAGCTATGGAAAATATCACCGATAGCCTGTTAATAATAGGGTTCTTTGTTACAGTAATTGGTTGGAAAGTTGAATTTCCTGTAATGTGAAATTAACAGTTTATTTTTTATTGTGGATATAAAATAAAAATAAACATTTCATGGTTTTTGCTAACATGAATTTATATACTTAGGTAAAATGAGATTAAAGCAGGAAAATTACAATTTGGTATGTTTGTTATTTTTGGTAATATTTTTTATAGTTATTAATAGCTGGGTAGTTTTACCTACAATCTATAGTTAAACTAATATTATAAGGAAGGAAGGTCTTGTATTTTGGTTTGTATTGAAATAATAAAAATAATACTGGACATTTCACACAAAAAATAATAATTGGAAAGCTACATTCATCTAGATAAAATAGTACTTTCCTATATAATTATTTGTACAAATCTCTCACAGAATATTTTTTTAACTGCCGGATAAAAAAGATAGTAACATAAGAACTATTAAAAAATAGTATTGAATACCTATGAGTACGTACTACCGTGGTATTGTATGAATAACCTCAAGCAAATATGTATATCTGTTACCGATAGGCACACGTAACAGTATCCTATTAGGTATCGATAAAACTAATTAAAGCCCTAGTGCATATAACGTATTACGTGCATAGTAATTGAGTAGGTACGGCCCGGTCGCTTACCGCATATACCGAGTCTCATTCATACGAGGTGTTACAAGATAGTCCCTCATTTCTGTGTCCAGTGGCTTATCGAGTAGATGCACTCTGGTGTCAGTGTTACATACCATCTAATAGGTGTCTGTTTTTTTTGTAACGACTATCAAAGATAGCGATCGAGACCGAAAGCTTAACGTGCTCTCGGAAGCATGGCAATATTTTTCGTGACAGGCAAACACTGCTTTATTTATTTATTTATCGTATTATTTTGCTGCGAGGTCTTGCTGTCTTAACCAAACTAGAAAAATCTCATAAAGTCTTGAGCTAACCGCATCCTCAACCTCCGTAACGAGAGCCAAAAGCTCACACCACTACTCTACAAAGGCAGTTAAAATACGAGGTCCAATTTATACGAGGTGTTACAATTATTCCTTTCCCAATAATTCAGCGAGCGACACACCCAATTAGTTGGAAACGAGGCTCCAATTAAAACTACTTAATTGCTATAAGACGCGATTTAACGGTTAATTAAGAGTAGTGGAGATTATTTAGGGTTGGCAACACTGGAAATCTAAACAAAAATTTAATAGATTCTTAGTACGCAAGTCTGTTAAGTCTTACTAAAAAAATACAATTTGGTAAAGTATACATATTAAAATGACTATATGTAAAAGATATTGTTCTATATTTCTTGTAAATCTTGTATCACCGTAGACATTTTATGTCAAATTTATGTAACGTGCCAACCTTAAACCGCCTGTACTGTGACTGTGAAATATAAGGTGTTGGGCTTGTCAACAAGGAGAGCATAGATTTGCACTTAATTATATAGAGTCGATTATAATACCAGCTATACATCATTTTCATGTCCTATAATAACAGCTTTGCTTGCATTTATAATATCTGGCCGGCAATTTGATTGACGTGGCTACTGAATTTGTATTTAACCAGTAATTTCGTTTTTATTCTGAATATTCATAAAACATGCATTGAGGTACAGAATCTCTTTTTTTTATTCAAAGCTGTCATTTCCCAGAAAAATCGTAGCCATTCACACCAGGGTTAAGCTGCTTGGTGCTTTTCTCAAAATTCCTGGTACTGAGTGGTAAGTACTTTTCTATGCCTAAATAAATAAGTTTATCCTAAAGTTTAAGTACCTGTATTTAGGAACTTTATTTGTGAGAGGACTGTAATAATATGACATGGATGAATAAGGGGATTTGGCGACAGGTAGCGATAACCTAATGGTAGAGACTAACATGTTGTACCAACCCTAGCCCGAACGACTTGGAATAAGTCAACTCAGGTGATACCGATGATGATTTAGGAAAATTATCGCCTCAAAAATTTACTCGGAAGCAAAATCAATCGGACTTAACATATTCATACTTAACATATAGGTATAACTATACAATTTTCCATTGATCGGCTATTTTAGCTAGACTGCAGATGTTTGCCAAACCAGATTTGCTGATAAAAATGAAAGGACGAGACGGACATGTTGTTGAGGCTTTATGAATTACCTATAGAATGGCGGAGCCGGCCGATAACGATGATCATTTAGGGATCATTTATCGCCTCAAAAAGTTACTAGGAATCAAAATCAATCTGGTTTAACCGACTTAAGAATACAATTTTCCATTTGATCGGGCATTGGCTATTGGCTAGACTGCGGCTGACCGCGGGCGCGAGCGTGCTGCGCGGCGCGGAACCGCACCTGCGCACGCGCATCTGCCCCACGCGCCGGTAATCGCGACTACTCCTGCAGTGTCATGTTCTCCTGGTAACTAGCATCATTGACTAGTGGCTTGATGAGACTCAAAAAAAAAAGATATCAATCTAGGACTGGCGCGTGTCAATAAAAAAATCTCTTCCTCCCACGCTGTTTTTTTTTTTCGCGATTCTTGTTCTGATTGACCAGTGATTTTGAATAGGTTTTAGGTTCAATACCTACCTTACCTAATAAAGGACTTTCACTCTTTTGATGAATATTGGCTATGCTATGTTATCTAAAAAAAGAAAGCAGTAGAAAAGACAAAGCTATTTATCAAAGGCTATGCAAATAACATTTAACAAGAAACAGTAACGTAAACGTCATTTCGCTGTACAACGGTTCTCTAACAATAACAATCGATATTTATTAAACCAATCACAGTGGTAATTAGTCACGGCATGGCCGCCAATGAAGCGAGCATAACTTGTGCTAAATGCGGAAAAAAACTAGCTTCTCATTCTCATGTTCTTACACATCGTTAAAAATGAAAGAAATGCTTTCGGCACGGAAAACGGGATCTTCTTAACATGCGAAAAATCCCGTCTATTATTCAACCTACGGGCTGAGCAGAGCGTCAAATTTACTTGAAAGAAGCGATATGAACAACAGCCATATGGCATTAATTCTTCTTTTAGCAAGTCGACGAAATAAAAATATAGTATAAATCCTACTAAGTAGCTAGTTGCTGTGCAGTTTTCTAACCAATACCTATATTTTTAAACACAAATCTTACTTGTTCTAGAGTTTTATAATAACTTGAAAGATCTTAAGATCGATGGCGAGGAATGACATCAGATAAAAAATAATCTCGCCAAAAGTGAAACTTTCACTCTAAAAAACTAATTAGCCGGCGTATCTGCTTCCTAAACGCAATTACAAGAAGTGAGTAAATTAAATAAAGCAATCAAATAGCGACATGGCTGTAACGGTCCAGCGGAGTCAGTAACCAGAAAAATTTGCTGCCATTTTGCCGTTGATTGACCATTTGAGCGCAAAATCGGAATGTAGAGTTTTTACTATTTGGCTAGCGGTATTGAGTTCATTTGCCTATGGAAATTGTTCCGTGTTACCTTAGAGCTTTTTTTTCTATTGATTCCCGAATTTTGATGTCTGTGTGTGAATATTTTAATAGTCAGATTTTAAATTAAATGAAGCTGTGTGATTTAGTGGCATGGAATAGGTACCAATAGGTAGGTATATTGTGACCAAATTATTATTTTATTATTATTTATATTCTATTCTATTCTATGACAGACTATTGATACAAGTATAAAAATCCCATATCATGTTCAATACGCAGTCAAATACAGTATCCTATAGGTAGGTACAACAACCGTCAAAGAAATTAGTTAAAAGAAATTTGACGGTACACCTTACGCCGGGTTGCACAAATTCTAATAGGTATACTAATATCTATTAATATTTATTTATTAGAACAATCTATTCTATTGTTCGACCGAAAGTTTAGTTATAGATGGCTAAATTCGTTTTTAATTACTCCAAGTTAAAATTAACTTTCAGATCAAACTTAGGCCCGTATTTATAATCAGCTCTCAAGAGTGACAGCAAGTTTGAGTTTGAATCAGAAATGTCATTTCATTACAAAACGGTCTGTCAAATCCACACTTAATATCGCTCTCATACTTGAGATCGCTTTATAAATACGAGCCTTAATTACTAAGTTGTTTAATTAAAAATTGTTCCATGTAAATAAAAATAAAAATGTGTGAATATGGAACAAACAGGCATAATATATAGTATTTATTAATTATTCAATTACATCAAGAGCCGAACGATAGACTGTTTCAATTAATTCTGGGCAATAAATATTCGCAAGGATCGTAATAATTTTATACGCCGGTGAATAACATGGTAACGTTGCGTAAAAACTAGTAATGTATGCCTTTACGTTCATAGAAGAACATGTTACAGAAGTAGTTAATGATGATGATGATACTGTTTTGTTAAGTTTCGGAGTAATATTGAAAGATATTAAACCATCAGACCATGTAATAGAAATACTGCGGTCAAACGGTTCCATGTGGATGGTGGTCCAATATCTACACGATCATATAAATCCTAATAACAACGTTCCAACGCACGCACAGTTTACATCAACGAACCAACACGCCTATAAATAACTCAATTTAGACTCGTAAGCAAGCAATCGAGTAAAAATGTCTTTATAAATTTCGCTAGTTACAAATCAAACATCATTCCAAAATTCCACATCAACTATCTTGTCACAATTAATCACTAATCATATAACTGCAGCTAGAAATGTTTCTATTCGAAACGTAGGTATGCACCGTATTTCCCCAGTACGACAAGAATGCACATTAACGAAATACCAATCCTTAAAAAGCGTTGAAAACATGTAGGCTACTGGCTTCAATAGAGAGATAAACTACAACGTGGAAGACGGTTAATCTGGAGATAACGAGAATGCAGGGGAATTTGTAATAGGATTTGGTGATACGCTGGCGCCTCCACGGATTAATGACTTTTTGTTGCCCCATTATACATTAGACATGGGAGGTTTGATTCCTGTTAATTTTTAAAGCTGCTCAAGATTGTTTTATGTTTTTATGGGTAGCGTTGATTTGAAATTCCCATTTTTATTATTTACATCAATCAATATTATAGGTTGATTCCGCATCTCAACTCAAAACCATCTCTGGCTTCGGAATTAGTTGCATTAAATGTAATTGTTCAGTTCAATTCATTGTTGTTCCTCTGTCACCATTGTTATTTTATAAAAAGTATACACAAAGCTTCATTGTATTTTTGCGCTACTAGTTTCAAGCCTCTCCTTTTCAAGCACAAAGTGTTTAACTTGTTTTTCTATACTTGGGTATATCCGTTTTGCAATTTCCAATTTATCACCGTCTCTTAGAATTTAGTGGATTATCGTTTTTGTCCATTAGGTATCGACTTAAGTGTTAATGGGTCTCGGCTTAAACCGCGCCAGAGATAAGCTGTCTGACACCGTCTGACTCACCTGACTGATGTTTGTCTGCTGCTACCTGATCGCTGACATCCTCTTTGTCAACTACTGCATTAAGTTCAATATCCTTAATCACTTCACTAAACACTCCTTCCTTTAGATTAGCTGAATTAACAACGTTAATTTTATGCAGCCAGGTAGATTTAATTGTGGCTTAAGGCTGTTGTTGGATTTTAATTACTAATTTTGTTTAAATTTGCATTGAGGTATATTGTTTAAAGTAGGTAAGTTTTAATAGCTAGCCGTAAATGATATAATTCGTTTTGGTAGGGTATTACGTTCAATTCGTGGCATTAGTTGAGTTGCATTAAAAAACAAAGATATTTCTTAGGTATCAGCTTAGTAATTTTGTTTCTTTAGATGTAAGTAGTCAAAATACAAGTTTCCTATCAACACGGCAATCAGTATTTTTACTTATCTGTTTTGAATCAGACGAACAAAAAGCAGGCTATTATTAAATATTGCAATTTCATATTAATATCATTACCCGTCGGCGCGATACCATCGCTCACTAACCCGGTTTCATCACATCAGCCGCCACACAATGAACAAAAACAAAAATATACAATTTAATATCCGTACATTATTAAAAAAATCATCAAGATATGAGCCGTTCGGATGTAAATCGACTTTCCTATTACAAATGCTGCTGGTAGCTCGGAGTAGCGTGTAATGAGAAACCAGAATGTTAATTAAGATCTAATTAAGTCTAATACAATCAACAATGCTGCTCGCGTTCCAGAGGCATCCGCAAGTCATCACGAGGGGTTTATCTTAACCATTTCTAAAAGATCTCCGACCTTAACGTCTTTGGCTGTTGTCGCGGAAAATTTATTACCTGACGCCGAGACATGGGGGTCATCGAAGATTGGTCACGTTAATCGAATGAGATCGGTCAACCCTTTAGTAAAAAATTGGTTAAAATCAGTGTTTCCAAAGACCATTGTGATGTGAGAACTCAATTTAGTAAACAGTGGTCTGGAGACGTGAGATCGGTTGAAAGGGTAATAAAGATATCTAAGTTCTGTAAGGATTGATTACAACGAAATAAGCTTGAAATTATGATGAGAAATTTTATAATCAATTCATAGATAGTAATGACGAATTAAAAATAACATAAAATTTTGGTGGTTAAATCATAGGAATTTATCTTTTATCCCGACGTTTCGACAATATTCAATATCGCAAGTGCTCAAAAACTTAAAAAAACTGCATTAGGCATTAGCAATGTCTTTTTCTGCATAATTTATAATGAAGTTCTCATTTAAAACTAGTTATAGTACCTAATACCTAAATACTTTGCCAATTTACCGTCGGCAAAACAATCCATTTTTTTTTTCTAAGTGATAAGGAAGTATGGAATGATGCCTATGCTAATGTTATTGTATATTAGCTACATAATTTATTTATATATTATCTCATTATGTATTATTTATTTTACTGTTATTATGATTACGTTCATCATTATACTGTCATGTTTATAGTAGTCAAGTAATTTAATTTGGAAATTTATTGAAATGTTTATTAAACAGACCTCTATCCAAAACCCATAACCGACATTCTGCTCTTGATATGTGACCATAAAATAAACTCGTACAGGTTGTAATATAAAATTATGATTATGGACCAGTATGAAAAGGAGGATAAATGTTTTGTTCAATGGCCAGGTTGTCTGTAGTGGGCAATAAAATCGAGATCAATAATAAACATGCTATTGTTGCTCTTGACCGCTCTAACAACCTTTATAGAGCTTGACATATGGAAATAACATTCAAAACTGACCATAATACAAGCTATAAACAAAATTAACAACACAGGGCACCCCGCTGCTTTCAATTTTGAGGCTGACATCGGCCCTAATTCAATAAAGCAATAAAATTCACCTAATTATGCAAATGTTTTTAAAATATCAGGCATTATGCCTTTTCTGGCTCTAAAAATATGATGGGAGCCGTCAAATGAGGTCGTAGTAGACTCTGATTAATGGACTTGATGTGCCCGTTATCAAAATAATGACATTAATTTAATAGATTAATTATTTTGTATAATTAGTAAACGACGGGAGGCGCGTGGTCGTGGATTAACTTGTAAAATATTTTAATTATAATATTTTCTCTTAAAATAGCATTTGTGTTGTCTCGTCTCGATTATCTAGCCACTATTTTAAATTACGCTATCGTAATTCGCCATCTATATTTTGGCAATAAATTGCTATTGAAATTTCTATTATGCTTCTAAAAATATTTACTTAAAAATATTTGTCGAGGTTTGTACTTACTAGTAATTAGGTATTTTAATAATTTAAAAAAGAGGGCTTATCATTTCCGGATTATTATGAACAATAAAATATAAGGAAATATTTACATGTATAATATTTTGAGGAAATAAATTAAAACTTAATACGCAAGAAGTATTAATAAGAAATAAATATAAATAGGTACTTACTATTTTAATACATACAACGTTTTCCACAATTTAGGGAAGTTAAATCAGCCTAGGCATTTTAATCTAAAAGTTAATTAGGTACTATAAGTCGTTACAAATAAACAATAAATTAAAAAGCACTTACACAATAACGATGAACTCCGAAAAAAACTGATAAGTCCTTATGATGCACGTGAAGAAAATATGGCGAACACGAATAAATTGCTGTCAATAAACGCCACAATTTACATGATACCCCGTGACGTGTCGACCGACAACAACGCAATAAACTATGACACACCGACGCCTTCAAACGACTGGTGGAGAATACAGCCGGCTCGATGATCGCCTACGCACGGATCGGAAATGTGTAACAAAAAACTCAGCGCGCCGAGGCCACTCCCCTGCGGCACTCCCAGCCAATCGTGGCGCAGAGACATCGCGGCGGGTGTGAGGGTGGGCCACAATCAGTTGATATGGGTCCCTACTTCGATACCACTAATTGACTTTATCAACAAACCGACTTTACTGGCTGAAGTCACGATATATGCGTTGTCTGGTGTGTCAAAAGCCTAACTGCAGCTCTAGTGAGCGCTGTAATTAAGTATGTTGGGCAAGTTATTGGATGATTTGAGCTATAGATGATTGTTTCTGCGTTAATTAAGAATGTACTTATTTTAAGATGAATTTATCAATTAATTAATTTAAATTAGGTGGGGCTACTATTTCTTCACCATCTCTAATAAGAAAAATATAAGTTTCGAACTAATGTTCTACATTATTTTGTTTACGTTATTAATTAGGTATTTTTTAATCATAAACTACATCAATGGAGTAGACCAGTCGCTAGGTTTACTTGTTTTATTTTATTTTGTATTTCAAGGAAAACCAACAGAAAACAACTATTAATATAATACCTAATACTTAAAATTAATACAAGACAGTCTTACTCTTAAACCAGGAACTCATTAAAGATCTTGATACAATAAATTCCCTATTTAATTTTTCCATCGTCCCGACCCGTATTAGGTATCCAATTAGATGCAATGAAATCTCTATATAGAAGCGGCTTGTGTGTTTATTTGTACGTCGGCTCCTTTGCTCTAATGGAACCTAGGCCCGTAATTTGTTGAAGTAACTACTTACTTGCAACTTAGTTAGCGGCACAGCTTTGCCTTTATTATGTTGATGGGATAGGTATAGGTATGAGATAGTAAAAAATGCAATCAGGAATAGTCTTTAGTGAGCTTTGATTAAATTATGTATAAAAAAAACGAAGTAGATGCCTATTTGATGTTAAATTTGAAAATCAGATGTGTATAATATAGCCAATCAAACAATTCGTATACCATCTCAAATGAAGCATACAGAATAGAAAAAACGTTCACACGTATTAGATGTGAACAAGGGCGAACATGACACAACGAAGGTGACTGATGACGATGACAATTGAAATGACGAAGCAGAACAATGGGAATGCTCCACACCACCGCCTGCGCCTGGTTAATAGCCATCGCCATCAAGTACGCAATCACGACATGTACCTAATTAAAACCATTAAAAACACATTTAGCACAGCATCGGGAGGTATTTCTGTATCTTGATCATACATTAGGTTCAGTATGTTAAAATAATTACGGAACACTAATTCTATTCAAAGTACCTACTTTAGGAAAAGCTAAAGAAATTATAAGATCGTTAGTCATTGTTAGGGGTTTGTCTTTATATTTAGCAGCGGTAAATACCGGTAAATTATTTCATATTGGATTCTCAATGACTTTCACTTCATCTTGAAAAAATACTTTATTTCTTTAAATGTTGAAAGTATGTATTACTTACTTTATTTATTTATTTATGAGCCTGTGGTGTCCCACATGTATTACTTTACAGTCAAAAATTTCCAAATGTACCTACAGTAATTGTGTTGGCATTTTATTGAATTCACGTTGCTTATTTTGCAAATTGATTTACGGTGCGAAGGTCGGTATTTTAGTTCCCATGAATTCGTAAACTACGGAATAATGTGTTGACCTGAAAAAGAATTGAGTATTGTTAATTCTAACCATCTATCCATTATCGTCAATGTCATACAGCAAAGAACATAAAATTACATCAAAAATTACTTTGCTGTGAATATTTTATGTCGTGCTCATTTGGTTTATACAAATAAATGTTTTATAATGAAACATAATCGAGATAATGTGGTAGATAAACAGACAGTGGAAACTGATTGCGCATTAGACATAATAATTGCGGAACTATAGGACTTCCTCTTACAAAATGTAGGTAAATATACTTAGTGATTACAACGATGATTACAACAAACAACATGTGAGTAATGAAACTAAATGAACAAGTAGATCATTTTGAGAAGCGGTCTCTGAAAATCACACGAATTACGACCTAACAACGTAATTCCCCTACCCAACACAAATTGGTCCATATTTAATTTTGGGAAAATGTAAAAATAAACGTTTTTATTTGTGTAAATAACACAATAAAACTGCCGGTGGTGCCATTACGCGGCCGACACGAAATTTGTACGCGCACCAAATTACACAGATAAGATCTGTGTCGCCATAATTGTTATTTTTCTGTCGTTAGTGCCCTGGATCGTGTAAATTCAGTTAGGGGATATGATTTTTTATTTCAAATTCAATATGCAAGTTTTTGTTGTGACCGGAAAGGGACGCGTTAGAAAAAATTGCGCGCATCCGCTCGTTGGCAGCTTTCACTGCGCGGTGATTAGCTGAATCAAAGCTGACAAAGGCGCCGATCGCTCGATGTTGTCTGTTTCCGAATGCCATTAACGGGACAATATTAAACGGTGCCCATTATAATGAAGAAATATTGTCACACTCCTAATAATTGCGGTCAAGCCGGGTTCGCTCCAAATAACAGGAAACTACCATAAACTACAGACGAGTTTCCTTTAAGGATTCATCTCGCCTGGTTTCTGATATGTCGAATGAACGACAAATTGTGTCCATTTGCGG
>JARACY010002353.1:0-43884 GCA_029255725.1 Scrobipalpa atriplicella | reverse complement strand
CAACGGTATTCTTCAATAATTTAGAAAGCAACCAAAAGTTACTGAAAAAATATTTGGAAAAAGAGTTCAAGTTTTACAAAACTTTCAAGTTAATGCTAAAAGTAAATGGCGATTTTTTCCTAGATATCACAGAAAAATATTTCAATAATAATGGATTTAGACGCTTCAGTCCTGAAGCCACGAAATATATCATGATACATTATAAAGAAAGATTTACTAAGAAACCAGAGCTATATACATACATGCTGCTTGATATAAAGATTTTAGCAAAACACTTAAGCACAGAAGAAATTAAAGACCTAATTTTAAAATTAGCTCGTGCTACTTATTTACAACATTGGTTTTCATACAAAAATATCGAGCCTTTAATAAAGAGATTGAGTGTTGAAGAACGAACATCATTTAAGAAATTGGTCTTTGTAGATAAAAATATCGGAGAATGTGAAGAAAATTGGCCTTATAAAATTCCTTCGTCACCTGAATTGAAAGAAGTTAATACAGATGATAACGTTTTTAATGACAAAGAGCATGATCCTCAAGAATATTTTTATTTTAAAGACATGCATTTTGCAAAGATGTGTATAAAAAAGAAAAGCGGCAGGTTTCTATGTGGTAAAATAATTAGCACTAGAAAGTCCTCCCTCGATTTACTGTTCGACCGATATCGTTTCGTAAGCTTTGAGAAAACACTGTTTGATCTAAAGAAGCAATTGAGCGTGGAGACTCTTCAACACAGACAAAACATAATGTTAGTTTTGATCAGCAAGAGCGGCGGACGCGTCGAAAGTTTGCAAGAGTTATTGAAGTTTCTCACAGAACATCATATAAACGAAGCTGAGAATCTTCGGGCCACTGTTATTCGGAGTCTGGTCCGTCGTTGCAATATTTGGAGAATGCCTCAATATGTCTGGGAATTAATTTTGAAGTTTGGCTGGGGTGTAGGCCTTGACGGGAATACTTCAACTGTTGCATGCAAAGAAGGTATCCATGCTGTGATCATCCGACACATTATTCTAAATCAAGAGATTGAAGATTTTGTGTGGAAAGCATTTCTGGACGATTTTTCAACTTTGGAAGAGTATTCTTTGAACTCAGAAGAAAAACGTATAATTTCGACTAAACTGCCTGAATTACTTGTATCGGCCGCTGAAAAGGAAGAAAAAGATGCGATAGACTGTCTTAACAAAGCTCTAGATAGTCTCGCTGCGTACAAAATACGTGTAGACAAATGTCCAAACATCGTTGCAGTCATTACGAAAACTGCACAAACAAATTCAAAAGCAGAATCACTATTACGCCGACTCTTCAATGCTAAAGTAGCCCGTAAAGAACTATTTAAAGAGAACTTCAAAATAATCCAAAATAATGCTTCGTACTATAATACTTTGAAACACGATACAAGTATACTAGCTACTGGAGATGCTTTTGAGCAGTTGATCAAGTCAAATGAGCTAAAACACGACAGATTCATTAAAACACTAGCATTGTATTTTAATGAAAAAGACGGTTTAGCGGAGAAATATTTAGCAATATTAAAGAAATACATGAAGGAGGACAGGCTGGTTAAAAATAGACTAGCGCGTTGCATAGCAATTCTGTCTGGAGATGAACTTGAAAAATTAATGAAAGAATTTGATGTTGCAGCAAAGAAAAGTGACGTGAGACGTTTTCGAGCTG
The DNA here is from genome assembly GCA_029255725.1 of Scrobipalpa atriplicella. Classification (NCBI taxonomy): domain Eukaryota; kingdom Metazoa; phylum Arthropoda; class Insecta; order Lepidoptera; family Gelechiidae; genus Scrobipalpa; species Scrobipalpa atriplicella. Next base: position 42,207 of record JARACY010002353.1, on the reverse strand, counting down.
CGCTAAGAGCAAATTGCCATTTAGCAAGACCATGGATAAACATTAACGAGTCAAATTTGAAGTCATTAGGTGCTAAAGCTGTTGCTAATCGTATCTTAAAGTGTAGCACGACGGACGTAAATCAACACATACAAGTTCTTATGACTTGGAGTAGAACTCAGAAGTTGGCTTTAGTTCTGTCGACGAGAATCGAGAAAGAAGTCAGTATAGTAAAAGAAATTGCAGAGAAGAGACCACGGTTTACACTAAACACTATGCTTAAGTATGTAAACAGAAGGAACTTTGACGAAGGGATTTGGGATGTTATTGTATCTTTAGTGGCAAATCTTGATACGAAGAAAACTATGAATGATCGATTACGAGAGGCGTTAACCAATGTAAAATTGGTACCTGCTAATAAAAAACCGAAATATTGTACAGCGGTTTACGAATTATTCCAACATCTTAAGGTGGAAAAGTACTTGCAAATGATCATACTTTGTTACATAGAACAAGTTTTGCCTGAAATCGATTGTATATTTTTGGAAAATGTTGTCCAGACATACTTGAATGAGGAATTCAATTGTGAAAAGTTGTCCGAAAAAGGTAGAGCTAGCAAAATGCACGCATACTTAGTCATGAGAATCTCCGCCAAATATCTTTTGTTGTGCAAAAGTAATATTGAACAAGAACAAAAGTGGGAGAATTTTGGAAAACCTTTCTTTGACCATTTTGATGAAGTTTGGAAGAATTCGTCCATAGAATTGAAATCTAAGTTAATTGATTACTTGGATGACTTCTTTCTATCTCTTAAATACAATAGAGTATTTTTGGACACTGAATTTGTATCGTCCTTACCGATGTTCGAGCGAATTATAAATAGATTGCAAAACATATTGCCTCTCCACGAATATTTCGGCAAATACATACGCTTGCATCTAACTATGATATATTTCAAATCTGTACGACAGAGCATTAAAAACAATCCGACAATTTTTGAAAATTTGCCAAAGAATTTGCATCAAGCGGCGGAAATACTTGGCCGTATATTCGGCAAAATGATATCTCATGGGGCAGTCGAGTTAATGGGTAAATATTACGATTCTATAATAGAGATTTACAAACGAGATTTAAGAAAATACTTGAATAAATACTTCGAATTTGGCGAATCGAGAGATAAATTAGTAATTAATGTTGTGAGAAGTATTTTGGAGCATGATAATGATAAAATTATTCTGTTGGCTGAACACATCTATGAGAAAGATAGTCACGAATGGCCCAAAGAAGTCCGCAAAGAAATAGTTAAAAGTTTGATGGGAAGCAAAAGTATGGAAGTTCGTTTCGTTTTGAAAGCTCACTGCCCAATCGATCTTCGTCTAGATTGATGTTAGTAAGGTCTGATATTACTGCCGATTCTGATGCAGTTAGTTTGGTCCTGTCACTTTCTGTCTCGAGCGAACAAAAAAAGATGGCAGTATTGACGGACTTCTAAACTAGTTAACTATTTAAAAAACTTCAAAGGATTATAGTCGGGACTCGGGCCTCGGGACCCGTTCATCACGACTTAACTTGACGTAATTATCCATACATTTTTGAATTGACAGGATTATAATTAGTCCGTCTATACCTCAGGTCTATACTGCCATCCTTTTCTGTTCGATCAAGACGTCAGATCATTATTACGTTTTTTTTAATTAACTTTTTTTGCCCAGCAGTGGGACAATGTGGGCTACTATAATAATAATAAACTTTGTTTGAGTTTGCTCTGTGAAAGTAGTATAATAAACTTAAAATATAAGTAAATTCTAGCATGTATAACGTAATACTTAAATGTATTCAAATTATATACTAACCAATACTCATTTGTTTTTCTATTCTTTATACTTTGTTTTATGCGTATAATAAAAATGATAATTTTCACTAGACCTTTTTATTTAAAAGACAACTTAGATCAAGCAGTTAATTAACAAAATAACAAGCGCGCCAGTGCATTTATACATTTACACAATTATAATAACAATACAGTTTACACGGTGGAGTGCAGTAGCTCCCACGAGCTCCAGCTCGAGCCCGGTTTACACATCCACAAGTAGAGTAGCAAGTTAAGTTGCCAGGCATTAGTGTCGATTCGTATGCACACGAAGTCACTACATTTTGAATAAAATGGTCTAGTGAAAATTATCATTTTTATTATACGCATAAAACAAAGTATAAAGAATAGAAAAACAAATGAGTATTGGTTAGTATATAATTTGAATACATTTAAGTATTACGTTATACATGCTAGAATTTACTTATATTTTAAGTTTATTATACTACTTTCACAGAGCAAACTCAAACAAAGTTTATTATTATTATAGTAGCCCACATTGTCCCACTGCTGGGCAAAAAAAGTTAATTAAAAAAAAACGTAATAATGATCTGACGTCTTGATCGAACAGAAAAGGATGGCAGTATAGACCTGAGGTATAGACGGACTAATTATAATCCTGTCAATTCAAAAATGTATGGATAATTACGTCAAGTTAAGTCGTGATGAACGGGTCCCGAGGCCCGAGTCCCGACTATAATCCTTTGAAGTTTTTTAAATAGTTAACTAGTTTAGAAGTCCGTCAATACTGCCATCTTTTTTTGTTCGCTCGAGACAGAAAGTGACAGGACCAAACTAACTGCATCAGAATCGGCAGTAATATCAGACCTTACTAACATCAATCTAGACGAAGATCGATTGGGCAGTGAGCTTTCAAAACGAAACGAACTTCCATACTTTTGCTTCCCATCAAACTTTTAACTATTTCTTTGCGGACTTCTTTGGGCCATTCGTGACTATCTTTCTCATAGATGTGTTCAGCCAACAGAATAATTTTATCATTATCATGCTCCAAAATACTTCTCACAACATTAATTACTAATTTATCTCTCGATTCGCCAAATTCGAAGTATTTATTCAAGTATTTTCTTAAATCTCGTTTGTAAATCTCTATTATAGAATCGTAATATTTACCCATTAACTCGACTGCCCCATGAGATATCATTTTGCCGAATATACGGCCAAGTATTTCCGCCGCTTGATGCAAATTCTTTGGCAAATTTTCAAAAATTGTCGGATTGTTTTTAATGCTCTGTCGTACAGATTTGAAATATATCATAGTTAGATGCAAGCGTATGTATTTGCCGAAATATTCGTGGAGAGGCAATATGTTTTGCAATCTATTTATAATTCGCTCGAACATCGGTAAGGACGATACAAATTCAGTGTCCAAAAATACTCTATTGTATTTAAGAGATAGAAAGAAGTCATCCAAGTAATCAATTAACTTAGATTTCAATTCTATGGACGAATTCTTCCAAACTTCATCAAAATGGTCAAAGAAAGGTTTTCCAAAATTCTCCCACTTTTGTTCTTGTTCAATATTACTTTTGCACAACAAAAGATATTTGGCGGAGATTCTCATGACTAAGTATGCGTGCATTTTGCTAGCTCTACCTTTTTCGGACAACTTTTCACAATTGAATTCCTCATTCAAGTATGTCTGGACAACATTTTCCAAAAATATACAATCGATTTCAGGCAAAACTTGTTCTATGTAACAAAGTATGATCATTTGCAAGTACTTTTCCACCTTAAGATGTTGGAATAATTCGTAAACCGCTGTACAATATTTCGGTTTTTTATTAGCAGGTACCAATTTTACATTGGTTAACGCCTCTCGTAATCGATCATTCATAGTTTTCTTCGTATCAAGATTTGCCACTAAAGATACAATAACATCCCAAATCCCTTCGTCAAAGTTCCTTCTGTTTACATACTTAAGCATAGTGTTTAGTGTAAACCGTGGTCTCTTCTCTGCAATTTCTTTTACTATACTGACTTCTTTCTCGATTCTCGTCGACAGAACTAAAGCCAACTTCTGAGTTCTACTCCAAGTCATAAGAACTTGTATGTGTTGATTTACGTCCGTCGTGCTACACTTTAAGATACGATTAGCAACAGCTTTAGCACCTAATGACTTCAAATTTGACTCGTTAATGTTTATCCATGGTCTTGCTAAATGGCAATTTGCTCTTAGCGCAGCTCGAAAACGTCTCACGTCACTTTTCTTTGCTGCAACATCAAATTCTTTCATTAATTTTTCAAGTTCATCTCCAGACAGAATTGCTATGCAACGCGCTAGTCTATTTTTAACCAGCCTGTCCTCCTTCATGTATTTCTTTAATATTGCTAAATATTTCTCCGCTAAACCGTCTTTTTCATTAAAATACAATGCTAGTGTTTTAATGAATCTGTCGTGTTTTAGCTCATTTGACTTGATCAACTGCTCAAAAGCATCTCCAGTAGCTAGTATACTTGTATCGTGTTTCAAAGTATTATAGTACGAAGCATTATTTTGGATTATTTTGAAGTTCTCTTTAAATAGTTCTTTACGGGCTACTTTAGCATTGAAGAGTCGGCGTAATAGTGATTCTGCTTTTGAATTTGTTTGTGCAGTTTTCGTAATGACTGCAACGATGTTTGGACATTTGTCTACACGTATTTTGTACGCAGCGAGACTATCTAGAGCTTTGTTAAGACAGTCTATCGCATCTTTTTCTTCCTTTTCAGCGGCCGATACAAGTAATTCAGGCAGTTTAGTCGAAATTATACGTTTTTCTTCTGAGTTCAAAGAATACTCTTCCAAAGTTGAAAAATCGTCCAGAAATGCTTTCCACACAAAATCTTCAATCTCTTGATTTAGAATAATGTGTCGGATGATCACAGCATGGATACCTTCTTTGCATGCAACAGTTGAAGTATTCCCGTCAAGGCCTACACCCCAGCCAAACTTCAAAATTAATTCCCAGACATATTGAGGCATTCTCCAAATATTGCAACGACGGACCAGACTCCGAATAACAGTGGCCCGAAGATTCTCAGCTTCGTTTATATGATGTTCTGTGAGAAACTTCAATAACTCTTGCAAACTTTCGACGCGTCCGCCGCTCTTGCTGATCAAAACTAACATTATGTTTTGTCTGTGTTGAAGAGTCTCCACGCTCAATTGCTTCTTTAGATCAAACAGTGTTTTCTCAAAGCTTACGAAACGATATCGGTCGAACAGTAAATCGAGGGAGGACTTTCTAGTGCTAATTATTTTACCACATAGAAACCTGCCGCTTTTCTTTTTTATACACATCTTTGCAAAATGCATGTCTTTAAAATAAAAATATTCTTGAGGATCATGCTCTTTGTCATTAAAAACGTTATCATCTGTATTAACTTCTTTCAATTCAGGTGACGAAGGAATTTTATAAGGCCAATTTTCTTCACATTCTCCGATATTTTTATCTACAAAGACCAATTTCTTAAATGATGTTCGTTCTTCAACACTCAATCTCTTTATTAAAGGCTCGATATTTTTGTATGAAAACCAATGTTGTAAATAAGTAGCACGAGCTAATTTTAAAATTAGGTCTTTAATTTCTTCTGTGCTTAAGTGTTTTGCTAAAATCTTTATATCAAGCAGCATGTATGTATATAGCTCTGGTTTCTTAGTAAATCTTTCTTTATAATGTATCATGATATATTTCGTGGCTTCAGGACTGAAGCGTCTAAATCCATTATTATTGAAATATTTTTCTGTGATATCTAGGAAAAAATCGCCATTTACTTTTAGCATTAACTTGAAAGTTTTGTAAAACTTGAACTCTTTTTCCAAATATTTTTTCAGTAACTTTTGGTTGCTTTCTAAATTATTGAAGAATACCGTTGCAACATTCGGACATTCTTCAATTAATAATTTCAATTGATGTGGATCTAATTGTTCTAAAACATTTTCTTTACAGACTTCACTCATTATAAATTCCTTAGAGCACTTCTGGAGAAACCTTACGGCTGCATTGAAATTTCTACTCAAGTAAAACTGAAAGAAATGTTCACTTCTTTTGGAATCTTTCAAATTCAATTCTATAAAATGTTTCATTTTAGTCACAGCCGTCGTGCTCATCTCAAAATACAAGACACTTTCCAAATATTCTGGATTTACAATACCAGAGTATTCTGCGTCTAAAAGCCATGTGCTTTTCAAAGCTTTACTCACATATAGCATATCTTCGTGTTTTAAGTTTTCTATTATATATTCTACGTCTTTATATTTCGAAGCTAATTCAATTTTGAAAATACGATCTAAAGCTGTGGTTTCGGGGAGATCTTTGACGGCTGCAAATTGTATTCCTTGGAGGTAGGCATCATTGACTAGACGATTGAGGTGATGATGCCGCTGTCCCAAATTGTCGCCGGTCAAAACGATGGGAAGGAGCGACGACGCCATCTGAAAAAAGTACCTAAGTAGATAATTTTATTAACATTCTTAATTATTGATTACCGATTATGATAACAATCAAGGCAGGTTTGGCGAGATCTATATACAGTAAGATAGCGATATTCTTTCGGGTCGGATGAAATTAATGTAATGAATAAGTTTGTTTTACTATTCGTTGTATAAAACTCAGTGATCAGAATCGACCGGCTTAGCGTGCACTCTGAAGCACGGACCATCTTACTTAGCAAACAATCAAGGGAATTAAGTCTGATTGATTACCTTACCTCTCAGCTCAATTTGTTTGGTTTACCGGATTTTGGATTCATTGCTTTTTCAGTGAGTAATGATTTTATAACTGATGAGGGCGCCACCTGGCTCAGGGTAGCCCCTTAACTGTAACTTGTAAATCTTGCGTTTCTCGTACTATTCCATTATTTAACTGAATCTACGGTTCCTAAATAACTATAAGGATCATGTCTAGGGAAGTGTACAGTCTCGAAAAAAACCGAGACCTATTGCAAGAATTTTTACAAAGTAGCGCTAACTCAACGGAAGAATTTTCTATTAACGCCATCTATAGTCGAGTGGCGTGAATTAAGTCGAGGGAGCGAAAAAAGGAGGGTTACGTTTTGGTTACGTTACGATTTTATTAGTTTCGAAACAAACAAGTAAAATATTCGCTGCTGCGATATCAAAGCGAATAAACAAAGCGATGTAATAGGTATCATTAAAATATACTAATGTAAGTTTGTGCTTACCGTTTAAAAAGTTGATTTCACTTAAGAACTTTATGATGTGAATGGTGAACTTGAAATCATTCAAAACTGGGGCTAAATCATAGTAAATTAACAAAATGGATCTGAATTAGAGTTACGAAAATAGAAAATTTACTCCGTTCGACTCAGCAAGTGACCTTGATTGACTCATACACTATCTAGACAATAACCAATATAATAAACGACTAGACAGACTATATCGATGCAAAGGCAAGGGAAGCAACAAAATCTGAGTTGATGCTGATCAGCGTCAAGTCAACTGATGCTGGAATACCTATTCTAGTTCGCGATGGGGTCTCTAGTTCTCTAGTGAACTACATATGTCCTCTAAGGCGGTGTTCACATTGGGCTCCGCGCTACGCGGCGTAGCGCGTGATTGTCTATGGTTCCGCATTGTTTTCACTCCGCGCCGCTCTGCGCTTAGGCGCGGAGGTGCCATTACCCGTGCATTACCCCGCGTGATTTTCATACAAACCGATGTACTTACAAAGAACGATACCGCTCCGTCGCTCCGCGCTAAGTCGCGGTTCGCGGTGCAGTGCGATAATCGGGTAAGTAGAAAATTCATAAAAAAATATAATCAAGCAGGATGCTGAATGTACAGAACTGAATTTTCCCAAGTTTTGATGGTGGCAAATGTGGCAATGCGCAAACCGCGTCATGCCAATTAAAAAAAAAAAAACGAAATTCTTTATATTATCTGTGGCGTCTCTGTCAGTCAACTGTCATGTCATTCAATGTCAGTCATTATTTCATTTTGTTTAATTTGATTTGGTTTTTTGCGCGGGAATCGTAACGAATCACGCGTAGGACAAGTTTCTGTTCTGGCTGTCTAATTTAGTTTTTCGCGGCTATTATTGTGATAATGAGGTGGGATTAGCATAATAATGTGCCGGTAGTGAAAGATAATGTGGTGAAAGTAAGAAATGAAGTACAGAAATCCTATATGGTTCGACTCGACACTCCCGCGTAAATCATCTTCGACCATCGGAATGTGAGCTCCGCTCTCGCATTTCAATGAGTTTTAGATGAGGTTAGGTTAGGTTGGGGTTTTGCGCGGGGAACATGAAAAATCTGACGGACTTTGTTCCTCGCTACTAAAAATTTGTTCCTTGCAGTGTTTGTTGTATTAATGTGGTGGATTTAACATAATAATCTACTGACGAGAAACAATAATGGCGGGAGTGAGAAGCAAAGGAAGGCGCTACCGTACGATTCAGATTGTTATCTCCGCGCTTTTGCGACTTTTGTCTGTTGAGCATTGGAATGTAAATCACCGGCGCATTCTAATGACTGAAGACAAAATAATACTTTGAAGACTAGGCTGCATGGGCTCAAGCTTTTTGCCTTCCCTTACATGGGAGAATAAAAAAATTAAAAAAATCGTTTTGGCTTGGATGGCGTTGATAAAATTTCATTATTTTGAAGTGTTTTTAAGCCTTTACAGTGGATTAGATTGGTAATTCAGCATGAATTCCGAAGCAGCATTAACATTTTGTGCATTAAAATTCATCAGCGGAGACAGTGAACACATTTGTAGGTTATGTTTTTCTTCTACCGAAAATGAAGAAGTATCTCTTCAGGATTCTGCACAGGTGCAGAAAGTATATGTTGAGGAAACAACCACCTTCATAGACATGTTTGACATACTTGGGGTAAGTTTTATGTGGAATTTGGGTCAGAGAGTTGTTTACATATTTTGTGCTAGCTTTCTGCCCGCGGTTTCACCCGCTTTAAATGAGTTTTGAGCGTATGTCCTATTACAGGTCCTTCTTGTACCAAGTTTCTTCCACATTTATATTAGGTATATACTTTTATAATATTAGACTATTAGTAGAATTACGTTTTGTACAAGTCTGCGTAAATAACTAAAGCAGCGAATTTTATACCACTTTTGTTATTGTTACCTATATTTCAGGTACCACTACAACCCTTACTTCCGCAAGTATTATGTATGGATTGTGCCAATGCAGTCATTAATGCCTATTTATTCACTAAACTCTGCCAGTATTCCAATGAAAAATGGAACAAAGTATTAAATAGGCTTGAAGAAAGCCTTGTCCAATCAGAAAAAATCAATGAGTTCAGAAAAAGTGCCTACATAATGTTCAATGAGAATGATAATATTATCTACACAAGCCGTGTTACAGCTACAACCAAAACTGAAGCTGCTAATAAAATTAAGTCCTTACTAATCAGCAAAGCAAGATATGAAGAAAAGAAAAAAAATGAAGAGTATAAGTGTGGTGAATGTGACCAATCATTTTCTTTAAAATCAGGTCTAGTGAGACATGTCAAGGGCCATAACAAAGATACAAAAAGTGAGAAAGTTCCATGTCGACTATGTGCTAAATACTTCACGTCCAAACAACAAGTTAAAGACCATGCCGAAAGAGTGCACTACCCAAAAACAATCCAATGTGCAAAATGTCCAAAAATGTTTGCAACGGAAAAAATGCTGTGGCGCCATGATAAAATAGACCACATAGCTGCTATATGCAAACTATGTTTCGTACAGTTCCCTTCTAAAAACGCTCTGAGAGCTCATTTAGACAAACATGAGGTAATCAAATGTGAACAGTGCAACAAATCATATACAAACAGGCATACCTATAAATTGCACTTAAAAATATGTGGAAGATCTGATACAAGGATCCATAAGTTCTTCTGTGACCTTTGTAATAAGGGTTTTGCTAGAAAAAACAGTTTGCGTACACATTTGAAGACAAACCATGGCTATGGCAATGTTCTATCCTGCAATTGGTGTAAGAAGAAGTTTGATGCTGCCAGCAGATTGAAAATGCACATTGTAAAGCATACTAGGGAAAGGAACTTCTGCTGTTTACAATGTGGAGGAAAGTTCGTCACACAAGCAGCATTAGTCTACCACACTAGACTGCATACCGGAGAAAAACCATTTCCTTGTGACATGTGTGATGAAAGTTTCCTTTCTGCTTCTAGAAGAATGGAACACAAACGAAGAAAACACTTGGAGCCTTCAAAAACATGCATCTACTGCAATGCCAAGTTTGTAACTAAACATGAATTGACAAAACATGTTGCTAGACACACAAACCCAGGCAGCAAACTTTATATACCCTTAGAACCGTACAACCAAACATTACCTCGTGTTGATGACGCTTATGTATTGAAGTTTTTGAGTTGAATTCACAATAAGTTATAAGGACATTATTTATATTATTAAGCCAATGATTTGTTTTAGTTATTTTGATTTATTTTAGTTAGCTTACCTAATAAGTAGGTAATCAAATAGATAATTTTCTAAAGGAAATAAAATATTGTTTCCCATAATTAGTTGATCTTTTTATTTTATAGAAATTTAATTTTTACATACTATACATAGTTCAATTTCAAAATTATGTAAATTTACGTTTCTTTATATTATAATACTATACACTAACATCAAGTTAGGTATTTCATGTTCAACATGTTTTATGTTTAGTTCTTAGATTTCATGAGTTGAACTTCATACCTTAAGTGGTCAGGTTAGGATAGTGAAGTGTTCAGTTTTGTCATCATCTTTTATAAGAAGGATTCTCTGCTTCTCTTCAACATCACACTTTTTCCTAATGTTTTGTTCACCGGGCATGTTTGGAGGTATTGTACTTCTTCCGGAATAGAGCTTGCTCACAGGATCAAAATGCCGTTTTCTGTGCTGCTTTAGGAAACTTGATGTGTAAAAATTTCGTTGACATATATCACAAGTCAGCTTAGGCTTATCATGTTTAAATTTTATATGCTCAGCTCTAGAAGATGCATTCACAAATTTTTCATTGCATAATTTACAAGAGAAAGGTTTCTCCCCAGTATGTCTTCTGGTATGATACAACAAAGCTTCCTTTGAAACAAAGCTTTTTGAGCAAATATTGCAGTTAAAATTCTTTTCTCCCGTGTGTGTGACCATGTGGATTTTTAAATAGCTTGGTGCAGTGAACTTCTTGCCACAATACTCGCAAATATGTGGCTTTGCATTTCCATGTTCAAATCTCTCGTGAACTCTGAGGCCCCCAGATGTACTGTATCCCTTTCCACATGATGAACAAAAATGTTTCTTTTCATATTTCGCTCTGTAAGGATGAGGTTCAAGTTTCTCAGCAAGACATAACTCCACATGTTTTTGATATGAAGATTGAGTCAAATATTGCTTATCACATTTAGGACATTTAGACTTAGTAAAATTGTGTCTTTTTTCATGAATTTCTAGTCTGTCTAATCCATGGCATGACTTGCCACAGTCTTTGCATACATAGATTGTGTGGGCTTTCTCCTGGTGTTCCTTTATGGCTTTTTCAGTACATCTGTGTTGTTCACAATCTGGCTCTGGGCATTTGAAACTATGACCGTTCAACTCCAACTCAGTATCAAATGTTTTACCACACTTATTACATATATAATTAAATTCCTTTTTCATAATAACTTCACCTCTTAAAGGATCTTTGTCCTTCAGTATTGCTTTGGACTCATTTTCTCCAACTATAACATATAGTTGCTGATTAGTAACACCCTCTATCTCTATATGTATTGCATGAAAGAGATTATCAAAGATTTTGTGTAACATGGCATTAGATTTTTTACAAATCTGAAGGAAAGACCAACACTCGACACATTTCGCAGCACAATTTGAACACACAGCATCTACCCCAGGGATTCCCAGGCAAACCTGTAAAAGAACATAGGTTATTTTTTATTTTACCTTACATCATGCCCATCACAAATTTGACTACAAATAGCTTTTTTGATTACCTCTTGATCGAGCATCCCGTCCAGAATTTCCACCAAGGGCTTAAACTGCTCGTTATTGTCAAAATAGACTTGGTCTTCAAATCGTACAAAATTATCTTCTTGTATGTCTTTCAGACATAACCTGCAATGCTTAAAGTGATTCTCATTTAGAACGTTGGAAACAATACTGTTGAGATCGGCTTCAATTACCATCTTGTAAATAGATATTTTCAAGTCGAAATTATGTCAGATGTGCCGCGCGATTTGTAATTTTCGTTCAAGAATTTAGGAGTTAGGAGCGACAGAACAGAACAGACTCAACGACGAGGACGAGGACGACGCGACGCGATGCCAACGCCATCAAACGAATACGTCAATGTTTTTTTTTTTTTTTTGTTATAGCATAGAGTAAAGGTAGGTAAGTAAAGCAACGATTACATTACCCGGCCGATCGGGCCCGATTTGATATACATTGCTGCTTGGCTTCAGTAGTTTTTCAAGTAAGACTCGTGCACAAGCAATGTAATGTCAAAACGGGCCCGATCGGCAGGGTAATCTTCCGTGTGTATGGGCACCTTTACTTTACTCTTTGGTTTTTAGTTTTTTTTTTTTTCATCTGTGGTCCTGTGGTTTTGGGTTTTGTTTGGTTCGCAGTTTAATACCTATTTATAAAACAGGTAGAGAAATTAAAATGTCGATAGCCCACGTCTTATCAAGTATAGTACACGGTAATATTAACTTCTGTTGCTTGTGTTATCGAGATTTAAGGGATAATGCCGTATGGCTCGAGGACGAGATTTTCATTGATCGTCAGGAAACCCAACCAATGTGTGAATTAATAAACTCCGTTTTTGGAAAAGATGTGAGTATAAACCTACCTTACCTACTGCCATTTTACATTTTCCATCCAGAAGAACAATTATCTTTTTTTATAACCCCTTTCTTTAGTGTTATACCATGTTACACAAAATTAACGATGATTACATTTATGTTTTATCTTGTACATTGTGTCTTCGTACCTATTGTTTGTTTCAAATATTGTTTAACTTTCAGGTCTTAAACACTGCTTCAGCATTTGGCGTCTTTTGCGATCATTGCAAAATGGCAATAGTGAATGGTTACAAATTCAAGAAAAACTGCAAAGAGAACTTAAAGAAACTCAGTTCAGTCATTGAAAGAGTAACAGAGTCGTGTGATAAAATGCTACCAGATGTAGAGCACTATGGTACATTATTTGTTACAGTAGATTCACATAATTCCTCTACAAAGCAATTTTATGACGGCTTGCGCTTCGAAAGTGCATCAGCAGCCTTAAAATGTTTCAGCACTTTTAAAATTGATAAGCAGGCGAAAATTAAAACTGGAAATCGATTCTCTTCAGCTAAGATAGAAGGTTTGAAAAACTACACAAAAACAAAGAAACAACCTATAGTCTACGATATTCCAAATTTTCCTACTAAAGATATGATTGTTGATACAACAGACCCTTCAACTTATAAATGCAAATTGTGTCTTAGAAAATTCATTGAAGAAAGCAAACTAAGATGGCATTTTTTCAAAAAACACTGCCCAAGACAAGTTAAATGTTCTAAATGTTCTCAAAGTTTTATAACAAATGAAATGTTAGCTCAACATGAAGAAGTATTCCACAATTGTTTAATCTGCAGTGAATGCGGTAAAATATTTTCTAGCAAATATTCTCTACAAAAGCATGAAGAGCATCATAGTCTCAGAGTCACTTGTGATGAATGTGGAAGAGTTTATCGTAGTATGGAAGCTTTCAAAAAACATATATCTGATGATATTTGTAGGCAGAAAGGAAAAAAAACAGTTGATCAAGCTATTCATCAATGTGATTATTGCAATAAGCGCTACTGTTATAAACCATACCTAGCCAAACATATAATGTATGAACACGGTAATGCAGTTGGATACCGTTGTGAATATTGCAACAAACAATTTTATACGCAGAGCAGATTAAAGACACATCTCGTAAAACACACCCGTGAAAAGAACTATGAGTGTGAAATATGTGGAGGTAGATTTGTAACCAGAGAATCTTTGATCTACCACACTCGTTTACATACTGGTGAAAAGCCATATCAATGTGAACATTGTGACAAAGCTTTTCTTTCTGCATCCCGTAGATTAGACCATACAAGAAGATACCATATGGCTCCAACCCTGGAATGTGACATTTGCCATGTGAAATTCAAAGCCACCGGATCTTTATTGAAACATCGAAAGAGACACTTTAACCCAAATAGTAGGCTGAATAACATGAGGCGTTCATACAATCCAGCAAGTGCTCCAAAAGAATCATTACATACTTCTATGCAGAGTATTGCAGAGTCCTAAAAAACATGACTGGATCAGCTTCTCCTTTACTTGCACTGCTCTACACTATGCTAAAGGTTAATGTGCAGTCACCTGAATTTATTAAAAGAAAGACATTGAAGAAAAATTCTTGACTTATGAAAGAGCCACTTTAGTAAACAGTACCATCTCTCAAAATAATATTTTGCTTGCACTAAACATTTCTAGGGTTTGTTCACCTCTTAGCATTATATGTAATTTTATTTATTTACTGTTTTAATATGTCAAGATCAATCTTTTCTACAATGAATTGCTTATTTAAATGTGGACTCAATTACCTATAGATGTAGATGACTAAGTCAAGTCTTGTGTTGTGTTGGGTATTCAATTTTAATGGTGAAGTTATTATAATATTAGTTAGTGGTAAAGTTTCTGTAAAAATAAAGAATCTTACATTATTTAAGATATTTTTATTAACACACAATCCATTTTTATCAAGTTTCACAATATTAATAGATGCATTAAAAGTTTGAGAATCATTGACACTTGCTCATGGTCCATAATTTTATATTTTTTTAGGATTGGCTCTGGCGCGGAAAGAGTTGCTCAAGGGGGGAAGAATATAATAACATCACAGTAAGGCTCAATTCACACCGGGACGGCAGCGGCCGGCAGCGACGCGACGAGCACTTTCAGTGTGAAACAATTTTAAACTTTATCTTCATGCTTATAAGGAGCGCGCGCGCAGGGAGCGGACAGCCGCTCGCGGCCGCGCGGCAGCTCGCGTCGCCGCGGGCGGCCGCGCGACCTTTTCGTACTTTTCAAGCGATACTAATATTTATAAGCATGAAGATAAAGTTTAAAATTATTTCACACTGAAAGTGCTCGTCGCGTCGCTGCCGGCCGCTGCCGTCCCGGTAAGAATTGAGCCTAATAATGCAACACATGCAAAAAGACAATAGTACCATCCTCTCGCTACAAGCAACTGTTCCCGCGCCAGAGCCAATCAAAGCTCCCCATACATAAAATCCTTGCATGATGAGGAACTTTGATTGAAACAGTTGCTGGTAGGGGGGTAGGATCCCACAATAATAATAAGCAACACATGAAAAATTAGTAGGTACTATCAGCTCCCCCCCATGAGCAAACATTTCCACGCCAGAGCCAAATCAAAGTTCTCCATACGAAAGACCATTGTATGGCAGCCATATTGAAAAATGGTGGACTCAGAAAACAAACCAAAAATATCGAATCAATACATCAGCGACCTCCCCCACCAGCAACTGATCGGAGCAATTTAATTTTCGGGCGCCATTTTGTATCCGCCATCTTGGATTTTCATGACCACATCGTTTAGGAGATATTCTACTTTATTTTGTATGACGGCCATCTTGTTTTCACAATTTTGGATTTTTTTCAACTGCAGTGCCTTTACCCAGGGTGTGCTCCAAAGTTAGTTCAAGGACCAACCCTCTATCTATGATACCTGGGAATTGGCGGGTTCTAGACCTGGACCACCATTATTTTTTTTTAAATAGAGTGATCCATAATAATTATGTAAGTACACCAATTTTAATTTCTACCCGTTCAATTCCCACAGCAAAATTCAGAATACTGGGTAAAAATGCTGTTGGATATAAAGTATACTTTACTTACATCAACCTTAGAACTGGTTCCAGTTGAAATTCAGTTGGTATTTACAATTTCCTCCTCAGCAACTGGAGGAGTTTGCTGCATCACATGCAGCCTACTGTTTGGATTAAAATGCCTCTTCCTGTGGTCATAAAGCGATCCTAATGACTTAAACATGACGTGGCAAATATCACACTCAACACTCGGTTCCAGATGGTACCGTCTTATATGTTCTGCCCGGCGAGATGACCACTGGAACTTCATACCGCAGTATTGACATTGGTATGGCTTCTCACCGAATGCTGACGCATATGATAGAGTAATGAGTATCTATTTGTATATGATTTCCCACATATGCTGCATGTTTATACTTGCATGACTATCATACTTGTGTTGCTTTAACAATGCTTCGGACCCGTAACACTTTCCACATTCGGAGCATTTCATTTGTTTAGGTGAATGCTGACTGTAGTAATGTTTTTTAAAGTTAAACGATTTGTTGAATATCCCATGGCAAACTTTACATTTAAATTTTGAGCGGTTGCTCTCCCGAATTACATCACATATTTTAGACATTTCTTCACTGTAATTGTGGATTCTTGTCCTGTGTTCCTTCGTTCCTATTTCTTTTCTTGACTGTTTTCCATATGTTCCGTAAACAATGGAACGGAATCTGGTAAGGGCTGTGGCTTTGCTGGTAACTGACCGTTTTGTATCATAATATTGTGTAACCGAAGAGCTTTCAGTTTGGACTTCTACGAAAAGGGATTTACACTCTTGAAAGTCATCGGAGGTATTTTCAAAGGAGTCATTAAGAGCATCAATGACGTTGGACAATTTCATGGAATTGTCTTCACACATTTTAACAAAAATGTAACAGTCTCTTGCAGATTTTAAACAACCGCTGCAGACAACATCATCTGAAGCCAGGTGTAGATACTAAAACATAAATAAATTGTTAATGTACAATAAAGACAAGAACACAACCATAATATTATGATTGGAAAGCGAGGTCAAGTACAAACCTTGTTTCCTAACACGTATTGCAACATCCTGGCAATCACCTCTGTAGCATTTCTTTTCAAGTTAACGAAAATTTCGTCTTGAAGACAGAAAGCATTCTCTTTCACAGAAGTTAAACACAAACAGCAGAAACTGTTATTAATTCCTTCTTTTAACAAACTTGTGACCACGTTCGCCATCATTTTTTTAGACCTAGACCGCAATATAACTCCTATAAAAACCACGGAATACTATTTACATAAAAACCCTGCCGTGCGTGCCGGGAGTATTGTATTATGTCACATTTATGTCATATTATTTTATACTAGGTAATCTGTGGTTATTATGTTCCTTGGTGTCGGCAAGGGTACGTTCAGGAGTACGTTCAGAGCCGCTCGATCGATCGAAATTTAACCTGGTTAAAAATTATCCTGCCCGTTCAGAGATGCACCGGAAGTGAAGTTTTATCTGACAGCGGCGAAGATTTTGCTACCTCGAGAGCGTGCGAATATTTCGCCAGCTGTCAAATGTGTATGTGTGTGTATGTATGACGTCTATCATTGGTCAATGGTTTCGATGTGTAGCAATTTTGACAGTTTTGTTCGGTGCACGTTCAGTGCGACCCGTAAGTATAAATATCGTACGGTTTAAAATTTATACTGGCCGTCTCAACGCACTCCAGAGCCACTTAACCGATCAAATTTTAACCTGGTTAAAAATTATCCTACCCGTTCAGAGGCGCCTGTCCTAGGACCAATGGTCCTAGCGCCTGTCAGATCAAATTTCGACTAGGTGAATTTAGGTGTTAAGGTGCTTATAGACGTCCGGACCGGACGACTATAGACAACACCGGACCAGCAGTTAGTGCTGCCCGGCCCTGTTAAAGGTGTTAACAGACGTCCGGACCGGACTGTCAAATTGGTGCGGTCCGGTCGTGTGGACGTAGGTCCGCCGCACATTATTATTATTATTGACGGGACAGTGTTGCCACAATGTTACAAAAGTAACATATTACGTTATTTTTGACTCTCTCATGTCGCGACTCTATAGTCCCGAGATAATGGTAAAACACATAATAATAATAATAAATCGGAGACCAAAAGGGAGATAAACAAATGTACACAAAAAATAAATCTTTATTTACCACCAATACAGTTACAAATTAAGTTTTTGTGGTCAAAATGTTACTATTCGAGCCAACTTATGTTATTTTTGGCAAAGGGGCCGGGCAACACTAACTGCTTGTCCGGTGTTGTCTATGGTCGTCCGGTCCGGACGTCTATTAGCACCTTTATCCGGCCCGTTCAGAGACGCACCGGAAGTGAAGTTTTATCTGACAGCGGCGAAGATTTTGCTACCTCAAGAGCGTGCGAATATTTATCCGGCTGTCAAATATGTATGTGTGTATATGTATGACGTCTATCATTGGTCGGTGGTTTCGATGTGTTGCGATTTTGACAGTTTCGTTAGGTGCACGTTCAGTGCCACCCGCTAGTATAAAAATCAACCGGTTTAAATGTTATACTGGCCGTCTGAACGCAGCCCGCCCTGGGGTACGTTCAGTCGACCCAGTTCGATATTTATACGATCGAATATTATACTAGTGGAACGCACTGAACGTGCACCTTAGCCGCTGTCAGATAAAACTTCACTTCCGGTGCGCCTCTGAACGGGCCGGATAAAAATTAACGTAGGTAGTCGAAATTTCTTTGGCAGAATCATCGTCTAAAAACGATGGAAGCCAATATTTAAAAAAAAAAAAAGAAATTTCGTCTGACATGTGTCTCTGAACGGGCAGTATAATTTTTAACCAGGTTAAATTTCGATCGATCGAGCGGCTCTGAACGTACCCCTGGGGTACGTTCCTGTATAATAAGATTCGATCGGTATAAATATCGAACTGGGTTGACTGAACGTACCCCTGCTGTCATGAGACGAGACCTTTCGCATGCGAATTCGCGATGATTCGACGGTTCCCGGTTCCCGCGCAAAACTCGCTCATTTGTTTTAAATTTTTATCCCTTACTACATAGGTAAATGGAACTGAGCTTACAGCCTAGCCTTCGGTTCTCCGGTGAAACAAACGCATTTTTCTTCACCTTTATATCATACACCACTGTGTCGCCATCGCCACCTACGAAGATGAAGAAGACGAAAGACTTCCCTATAGAATCAAGTATTGAGTCAACTATCTTTATAAGAAAATGTTGTTACAATTTGAAATACCTAAACTGTATAGTTTTGAATAGTTACTTGTTTTAAAGTTATGAAAATGATTTTATATTTATCCTACTGATAGATTCCACAATTTCTAGGTAATTTGGAAGTTGTTACCAGTTATATTACAAAGAAATAAACAACTAAATTTTAATGAGTAATCATTTTAATTTTTTCTTTACAAACAAATTATAGCTAACAAAACAAAATCTTCCTTATTAAGTATATAATATGCCGGTACCATCCATGGTTGGTACATGATGATTACCAAACAAATGGCAATTCAATTATTTAAATTAAACTAATAATTACATGAAATTAGTACTGTTCAATATAACAAATATAGGATAAATATATGCCATAGGAATAACTCTTAAACTGCAAGCAACCTCATTCAATTATCTCAATTGCGTCACCTGGGAAAATTTTTGGTATATAAAGTCTACATTTCGGATTAAAATGCCGTGTACGGTGAGCATGCAATGCTTTTAGGTCATTAAACTTGGCAAAACATACATCACATTCCACGCAGGGCTCTAAATGCTCTGCTCTGATATGTCTTAATGTTGCTTTAGGACCACTAAAACGCATTCCGCAATATTTACATTTACACAAATTTTTGTCTATGTGATTTATCAGATTCTGTTTGCGTCTAAATTCATTTCCACAATCCGGACACTTAAACTTCTTTTTACCTAAAATATTAGCTCTGCGTTTAATATAACTATCTTTGACAATAGCTACACCATCATTTATAGTTATATCTTCTTGTGGTTCTTTTATTTCAGTTGGAGCTGTTGGATTCTCCAGTGCAGTTGCTCTTTTCTTGTATAATTTGCTCAATTTCGTCAATTTGAGTACATGTTTTCGAGATCTGGAACTGACTGCTTTTTGAATTACAGCTTTTAGATTACAATGTTGTTTTTCTAAGTTACTTTCAACTTGTGTATCAGGTGTGCATTTTGATGAATTGTTACTTTCATTTTCTTCATTTGCAGTACAATGTGGATCATTTGCTGTACTAGCATTGCTGTTATCATGTTTCTCTGCCATAGTGTTGCATGTACGGCTTTTATCTTTTTTCTCGAGTTTATCTGGAATTATTAGATTAGGATATTTCCTTGGTCTATCCAGGTATTTTTTCGGTTTGATGGGTTTTATTTCTTTATCCTTGTTCTTGTTTGCAATAAGATACGGGGAAGGCCCTGTTTTTGTTGTAGCGGGCAAATTTTTAACCGACTTTGGATATTGATAGAACTGCATGTATGAAAAATCTGTTGAATCAATATGTATCAAGACGGATTTTGAAGACTTTAAGCCTTCGGTGTTTTTCAGTGATTCGTTCAGTGAATCCAATATATTTTCTAAGCACTCTGACTTCTCTTTGCACATTTTCATGAAGTTATACGAGGTTTTTACTAGCGTAACACAGCTACTGCAAAATATATCCTCCACTCTCATATTACTTGTAAACTGAAACATAAAAATGGTTTTTTAGAACGGAAAACATAAAGCAATACCATACAAACATAGGATGAGGTTATGTTAACCTATACCTACAATAAACACAAGAACTTACTTTACCACCAAATATGTACAATAACATGCTGGATATTTTTTCTGTGTTTAAATTCAGAAGCACTTCATCATGAAAGCAAAGATCGTCGTCGTCGACTTCACTGAAACACAAACGGCAGTATTTCTGTCTCCCAAATATAAGGTTGGTAACAACTTTATTCCACATATTGATTCTTTGGACTCCAATCTGATCTGCTTTTCAACAATAATAAGACTATTTCTAGGCAGGTACACACAACCACACACAACGCAACGAAATCACGAAAAATTGAAATCAAAATAGCGCTTTGCTTCGTTTGCGGTGCGTTTGCGCTTGTTTTTTTTTTATTTGTCCCTTTCGGATGGGCTAAAGGTGTTTGCCATACTGCCGCAGCTGCAAAGCCAAGCCAATCGTCGAATCTCTCCTTCGTTCCCAGTTATTATAAGTCTGTGTTCCCAGTAGTCCCTTCAAAGGGACTAAAGGCTGTCCCTTCTCTCTAAACTCCAAAGCCATGGACTTCCTTGCTACAAAGAGATATCATAGTAGAGAAACTTAAAAACTATTGGACAAATAAAAAAAAAAAACTTCATAAAGGCAACTTTAAACTGTAGGAAAAATATGTTTGTACTCTAGCGGTAAATCTGTCAGCCTGCAGCAAACCCGCGGGGCAACTAGTGTTCGGTTCGGCCGCCGGTCCCATGCAACCATGCAACAGACGACAGGATCGAACGCGGTGCAGTACATTTTCATATAATGACAATAATGGCTGCAACGGCTTGCCATGCCAGAGCCGTGCGACGTGCCGCGGGAGCCTGCGGCATAGTGTGTAGGAGCCTTTAGGTTCACTGCTCGGATTTACAATATTTTCTTTTCTTCCATACTGGACTGGGAGCGATAGAAAAACATAGAATGTGCCAGCTGCATCTCCCCGGCATGCTGTAAAAACCAGCTAAGGGATTCGAGGGTTTAAGTCTGACGTTCTGGCTAACGTCAGACTCATATATTATACTGTGGTTTAAGTGTAGTAAGTATTGCAATTTATTAGGCGATGGGCTGACAACCTGTCACTATAGTAATAATATACATTATCATCTGTAATAAAATAACCCTCAAAACTTGTCAGACGTGGCGGAACGACTTGTGTTTAAGTCTGCCTACCCCTCTAGGGATAAAGGCGTGATTTGTGTATGTATCAAGTATTTTATTATGTACAAGGTGTCCAAAAAGAGTATCGGGTATTTGTTTTCGCGCTACCGCTGAAACGAAGCGACGGAGGGGAGCGGGGAGGGTATCGTGGCACCCACTGATTAGAGAAAGTCGCTGCCGCTCCCTTCCATTTACTCTTCTGTGGTGGCACCCGCCATTTTGTGGAATTTTAGTCACAATGGAGCGTTACCCGGGGACGCGTCGCGCTTTTTGTGTACGCGCGTATTATCGTAACAGTGATTCAATAGTGGCTGCTCAACGTTTGTATCGTAGGGAATATCATACACGCCATGTACCAAGTGACGATAGCATTAGAAAATGGATCCAGATGTCCAGATTGATCCACTTTCTAATGCTATCGTCACTTGGTGCATGGCGTGTACGATATTCCCTACGATACAAACGTTGAGCAGCCACTATTGAATCACCGTTACGATAATACGCGCGTACACAAAAAGCGCGACGCGTTCCCGGGTAACGCTCCATTGTGACTAAAACTCCACAAAATGGCGGATGCCACGATACCCGCCCCGCTCCCCTCCGACGCTTCGTTTCAGTGGTAGCGCGAAAATAAATACCCGATACTCTTTTTGGACACCTTGTATATGAAATTAAAAGACATGTTTTTCTTGAACTCATGATTTATTTACATAAAAGCCTTAAATTCAAATATGTTCCAACATGCACATAACTTACTTTATCAAACTAATTCTAAAGAAGGTAAACATCTGCAAGCCCTATGCCCCTAATAAGGGAGAAAAAAAGGATTTCAACATCATCAAACATTAAAATATAAGAGTCTGGTCTACATATTATCTTCGGCCATATGCCTTCGTTTATGCTTAACTAAAGACCTACGAGCATTATATTTGGCATCACACAAATCACAATCAAATGAAGCACTAGTGTGGTATCTTTCAATGTGGTCGTTCCTACGAGATGCAGACAAGAAGCTTTGATCGCACTGATTACATTTATAAGGTCGCTCCCCAGTATGTAATCGAACATGGTTTGTTAATGACTGCTTCGTAACAAACTTACCACCACAATCGGTGCAAATGTAATTTCTTTCTTTAGTGTGTTTCAGAATATGGACTTTCAAAGCAGAAGCGCTGTAGCATTTCCTATTGCACCACTTACAAACGTGTCCTTCTGCACCTGAATGTTCATATTTAATATGTTGTTTAAGTTGATGCTTGTAGTTACAATGGTAGCTGCAGGTTTCACAAGTGAAACTTCCCGGTTTCCGTGAAGGCATTTCACATGTATCTTGCGCCATGTGTTTTTCAAAGTCTTTTCCTTTCTTATAGCGTCTCCCGCATCTATAGCAAATTTTAGCAGTTTTACTATGAGTCAATGCATGACGTTTCAGTGTGCTGGTTCTATTGAGAAGAGTTTTGCCACACTCTTCACATTCTACCGTACAATGGCTAACTGTTATATGTGTCTGTAACAGACCAGCTGTTCCAAAAGATTTAGGACATTCTTCACACTGAAATTCCTTCTTAAAGTGATTGGAAAAGAAATGCTGTCTTAAGTTGCCGGATGTTGGATAAATTTTAAGGCATATTTTGCACTTATATTCTTTTGGCTTGTTAGGATCATGAACTAGTTCATGTGTCTTGATAAAGATTGTTGAAAAGTCTCTATTCCCTCTAGTTCCAGCAGCAGGTTTTGATGTGGGGGTTCCGTAAGCTATAAAGTGGAATCTTTTTAAAGCTGTTTCGCTTGGGTTGCTTTGTCTTTTAGAATCGTAAAACTGTTGTATGGTCATATTTTGCGGGTTGACAGATATATATAATGATTGGTATTCGTCAAGATCTTCAGCTACATTCTCGAAGCAACTATCGAGATCGTCCACAGCACGAACAAGGTTGTCAATGTTTTCACGGCAGCTTCTCATGAACTTGAAACAGGTGATTGAGTCTACAGAACACTTCTTGCAAACAGACTCAAAAACTGCCATACTTTGTACAACCTGAAACATTAGATAGATGTTATTAAAATTATAATTAAGAATACTAGCAGATTTAACTATTCTTGCACAATTGCTATTTAACTAAATTATGTGACAAAAAGACGCACTTTGGATGCGTCACGCAATGTTTAACAAAAACGCGTTGCAACACAAATAAAACTTAGGTTATGTTATGATTATATTTTAACTTACCGTTTCGCCCAAAGTATACACTAAAATTCTGGCCATTCGTTCTTCAATGAGACTATTTCCATTTGGCTCAATTTCTATTGCGATTTTATCGTTCACGGAAATGGCGGTGGAGACATCGACTTTTTCTAGGCACAAACAACATAAATCACTCGGCTGTATTGAATCCTTCAGTAG
Source organism: Scrobipalpa atriplicella (assembly GCA_029255725.1). NCBI lineage: Eukaryota > Metazoa > Arthropoda > Insecta > Lepidoptera > Gelechiidae > Scrobipalpa > Scrobipalpa atriplicella. Next base: position 18,135 of record JARACY010002353.1, on the reverse strand, counting down.
TAGTTTTTGGCATATAGCTTTATAAGCGGCCGACATTTTTTTATGATATTTTATCCGCTTCAGAAACAGCAAAAATAAATAATTCGTGTAAAAATATATATTCTTGTCCGATTGACATATCATGACAGATCGTTTTTTTCGAACGACCGACAACGCCACGCCACGCCTTAGGCCATTATCACACTGGACCGCGCACCGCGGCGTAGCGCTGAGTGGTATCGTTTTATCTCTGCGCAACAGTCTGTTGAGCATTGAAATGTGAATCACCGGCGCATTATAATGACTTTTAGGTTAGCGTAGGTTAAGATTACTACTTTGAAGATTAGATACTTTGAAGACTAGGCTGCATGGGCTCAAACTCTTTGCCTTCCCTTACATAGGAGAATAAAAAAAAAAAAAAAAAAAAAAAACAAGTTTGTTTTCACGTCACGCACGGCACGGGTCCTTGGTTTGGTCCACGTTTGGTCCTTTCCTTTCCTTTTCCTTTCCATCTTTCTGTTTTAAGATATTTCTACTGGGAAAATATGAAACCACTTATCATGGGCCTTTTAAATATACTCCACTGCAGGGATAGCTTTTGTCGGCTTTGCTTCAATTCTATCGACAAAGAAGAAAGTTTCAGGATGCAAGACAAAATAATAACTGAATTCCAGCTTCAAGAAGAAACAGAGGAACTGAGAAGTATTCTTGCTACGGTACTTGGTGACGAGGTAAACTTCAGAGTCCAATATTAAAGACATTTTAATAACTAACCTATTCTGACTATATTTATTAGTATACTTAAGTAAGTTTAGTTTAATGTCACTTATTTAGGTCGGTGTAAAGGAAAGGGGGTGCCGACTAAAACAGCCTTTCCTTTACTCCGACCCTTATCTACATTGAATTTGTCATAGGTAAGTTCTGTGAGTAGTAGATATTTTTCCACTCAATAAATAGTAATAAAAATGTTTCTCTATTTATTACAGGTTACAGACAACTTCACCTCCTCTGATAGAGCTTGTGATAATTGTGTTAAATTGGCAATATCCAGTTATAAATTTACAAAAACATGCCAAGATAAATCCCGCAGCCTGTTTTATTCAATAGATTGTATCAGCTCATGCTTGGAGACTATTGGTGAAATGGAGAATTGCAAATCTTTATTTGTATCTATAAATTTAAACCAATCAACTTGCACTACTTATTCTGATTACACAGAATGTAAAACAAAATCTACAGCTTTCAAAAAGTTCAAAAATATTACTAGACCCCAACGTCGAATAGTTAAAAAAGAAATTAGAAATTCAGATTCTAATTTTCTTACCTTGGATGATGATGTTAGATCCTCATCTGATACAGAATACGCAGACACAAAATGTTTACCTGTGCCTTTGTCTGACAATGATAAATTTTCTGTTATACAATTGGAAGATGGTAGCAAAAGATACTACTGTAAATTTTGTAACAAGGAATGCAATAGATTGTACAATATAATTAGACATTTTCGTAATACTCATGAGAAATCACCGAAACATATTCTAAAGAATGAACCGAAGCATAACAGTTGGGTATGTCACAGCTGTGGAAAGGTGAGTAGAGACAAAACAGCATTGAGGCAACATGAAAGAATTCATGTGGAAGAAATCCGATGTCCTGATTGTAAAAAATGTTACAAGAATAATCACTACTTTACACAGCATTTATGTGTACCTGATGCTGGTGAGAGGCCTAAATTAGACAAGAACTACATTTGCGATCAATGTGGTGCAAAGTTTGGTCGCAAGAATACTTTACTTCTTCACATAAAGTTTGAGCATGGGAATGGAGTGCCACATATCTGTAGTTTTTGTAACAAAAAGTTCTATGCTGCAAGTACATTGAAGACACATCTTGTTAAACATACAAAAGAAAAGGATTTTAAATGTGAAACATGTGATGGCCGGTTTGTTTCTAAAGAGTCTTTGATGTACCACATTCGTACACATACTGGGGAGAAACCTTACAAATGTAGATTTTGTGATAAGCATTTCTTGTCAACCTCAAGAAGAGCAGATCATGTCCGGATACACCACATGGATCCTTCACTTCCATGTAATATGTGTAATAAACGTTTTAAAACGCATGGACATGTAAATAAACATAAAAAATTGCATTTTGATCCAAAAAGTAGCTTGTTTATTAGTCATGCTAATGCAGAATTTTAAATTAGATAATAAATAAGTATGTTCTATATTTTGTGTTTTTAATCAGCCTTTGTTACTGCCAGTAAAATCTTTCTGTCTATTAGTGTTATTAGCTAGCTATGGAGTTATCAGACAAAATAATGCAGTGTTTAGGCTTATGGTAGGTATTTAATTACAAAACTTGGGTATGATGATGATGATGATCGATCCTTCCGACCGATCTCGGCCATGGCGACTACTTCGACTCCTAGTCTAGTCGGTGCGGCGGTCGTGCGCCCTAAAATGAAAATTAAAACGTAGTGTACCTATTTATCTTTGCCGAAAATGAAAATAGAACCTTAGACAATCACGCGCTAAGCCGCGAAGCGCGGAGCCCAATGTGACCACCGCCTTGCCTTATGATTTTTTTTTATGATTCTCCCATGTAAGGGCAGGCAAAAAGCGTGAGCCCATGCAGCCTAGTCTTCAGTTGTCTTTTTCTTGAGTTGTCAGGAAACGGTTTGTCAAACATTAGTCGGCGTACCGAACCAAACTGTGCGGTGCCGGTTTGACAAACCATTTTAACGTAATGTTTCATCAAACACGTTTGAGTCAAACCGTTTGACCGTGTCCGGGCCCCTTTACAGTGAATGGATGGTTTTGCATTCCTAGCATGATTCCTAGTTAGTAAAATTCTGCTACTCGATAAGAGATGGCGCTCGAGACAAGTTTCCAATTGTATTGCTATCTCAATCACACCGTATCTCATCTCGCCTTTCTTTCCTCGCTCACACGCAAAATGGCCGAAAATTGTTGGACGACGTCGGACGTCTCGTGATATTTATCGTAATGTCGATTGTCCTGTGTTGTAATTACAATTTCGTGCAAGTGCCCACCACCCTGTAGTGTCCAGTGTTAGTGCATGTTGTGTTCACCCAAGTGCTTACGTTGTGATCCACGTTCTGTATGAAAAGGTGTTTTGTCAGTGTTAAGTGCCTTGTTTTCAACAATAACTTCACCCCGCCTTCTGTATTGGATTTATGTTGACTTGACTACGGTTAGTATACTTATTTTACACCTATTCATGTCGAAAATCTAGTTTGTAAGTTTTGTGGAGCGTGTAAATAGTTCTTTATTTCGTAAAGTTTTGACAGGTTTGTCTATCCCGTTTGTTTACATGTTTTGTAGGTAAGTGGGAAAGAGAAGGATGGTGGCATAGATGTTGTCCACTCCCTATTCCTGATGGAAAGTAAACCACCGTAATATTATTGTTTTGATGGCGATTTATTACGAAATATTGGAACGGCGAAGTGTTGCAGTGGCGTCTGAGGTAGTATCTTGTATTGCGCTTGTCCTAAGATTGTGCATGACATAAGAAGCGTAGGTAGCACCTCGATTCGCCACTGTGACATCATTTTACTAATTTTAAAAATAATTTACACTATTTTGCTATTAGATCTTGCCATAGTAAAAACCAACGTGTCCATACAACCCCGTGTGGTGTGGTATAATAGTTATTATATTCTTTATTGTATTAACAATTACATAAATACAGTTTAACTTAAAATTAGGACACAACAGGTGAGCTTATCTCTATATAAGAGATCTCTTCCAGTTACCCAGTAGCAAGACCTTCAGTATAAATGTTATCACGGGATGTAGGAAGATAAGGGCAGCGTTATTAAAGATATGGCAAAGAACTGGTTTTTGTTCACTCAACTCATCATTGCAATAGCTGTGAGTAATGAATTTGAGGCTAAATTGGAAGAAACATTTATTTTACATCTGATAACAGTCAGTTACTTTTAGGGTTCCCTCCCATGTCCATGCCCAAAGGGTAAAAATAGGACCCTATTACTGAGACTGCTGTCCGTCCATCCGTCTTTCACCGGGAAGCATCTTATGAACCATGCTACATAGCTAAACAGTTGTTGCAGATGATTTATTACAATAATTTTTATAATGTGTACTTCGTCTTTTCGAATAGAAGCAAACAAGTTGCAATTCGGGGATTGCGCGTTTTTTGCCAATCTGCGAAATGATCCTTTTTTCTCGCCAATGAGCGATTTCGGGGATTGTGCGTAACATCTACACTTTAGTTAAAACCAAAACCACTTGCAAAAAAAAAAAAAACTAGCTATTCATAAATGAGGCATTATAAAATTATACCTAGATAGTCTGTTTTTAAGATATAGGTAGCAAGCAATTTTCTCATGTCTTGTTTTCATCTGCAAAACAAAGGGTTACAGACTATAGGATAGAAAATAGCAATGATATGATCAAAGCAAAGCTAATCAAAAGATTTGTTTGCTAGATCACTGGTGCTATAAACATAAGATGTAAGCGACGCGAGATGACGTCAGAAGCAAGATGTATACGATCTTATCAAATGGGTTTTAGTTGTGGGTCGTGGGTTTAAGTCAACGTAACGACCCGAAGAACCCTACTGGTCTGAGTTTTTAAACTGACTATTATATAAGCACAACTTCTTCTTATTTTTTTTTATGCTGGACTGGAAGTGTAAAAACATAAAAATAGAATGATGCAGCTGCCCTTCCTCCTGGGCATGCTGTAGAAGTCAGCAAAAGGGATTCGAGGGTTACAGTGTATGGCCGTGCTGGAAACATGCGACATTGCTATCGATTCGTGAAGAGCATGAAAATTTTATAGTGTAGGTCATAGCGTTGTAGGTATATTGTGGACAGCTCCTTTTAGACTGTTGACGCGCAGGCCACCCCGCATGGTAAATAGGCGTGATTTTATGTTCGTAAGAACTTATAGCTTCAGAGGCAGTCTATACTGTTATATTAACGCAAAAGAGTAAAACAATGTACCACCAACCTACCAGGTTAGTGTGACCTCTGACATTTGTTGGGTTAAATACTAAGATACATACATAAGGTCACGGCTATATCCCTTACGGGGTAGGTAGGAGGCGTTTTTGCAACGTCAGACTAGTTGTCAGCCCGTTGACCACCGAACTACTATTATACTAGACTCTAGTAACTAGAGTCTCCATTGACTGAAATTCTCGTCTCCCTCTACTCACTTTCACAGTATTCCCGGGTAGGGAAGCAACAGAAACATTCTATGTTTTTTTATCGCTCCTAGTCGAGCATGGAAGTAACCACTTACACATAGGAAATATGCCTCGATCTTAAAAAGCAAAAGAATGGAATTCGGACTTGCATCTTTGTTTCCAAATGCATGCAATAGTGAACAGCATCATCGCTCGCCAGTCGCCCTATCGTCGACTCTGTCTCTGTCGCCCCTGACCTAGACTAGGGTCAAGAACAAACTCATATCTAATAAAAAAACCTCTACTCCTGTCCACCAAACGCCTGGTACGGCAGTTTTTCTTCACAAAAGCCCTTACCATATTCAAGGGTTCTTCACTAACTGGCGGGCGAACCGCTAAGAGGCGAGGTATCGAGTTACCTTCATCAGGGCTACGATGTGATGTGCATGTGTGTGTGAATACTGGGTGTTAAAAAATAATTCACCCAACATTAGGGTATAATTCTATCCATGAAACTGAACAACTTTACCCAAGGAACATGAAATGGTCGAAATGTGAAAAAAAATTGGGCTTCCCAACGAAATGACTCAAGCAGCGTTTGTGTATGTGTATGGGAGGCCCAAATATTTTGTCATGTCTGGACCTATACTCCTTGGGGAATGTTGATTAGTTTCATAAATGGGTGAGCTAATTTTTTACACCCAGTATACGTGTGTTGGTGTGTGTGGAAGAGAGATCGGGATACGTGCGGACTTGGGGTAAATCACTAAACAATGCCTTAAATAAATCCATTGGCCAGATTTAACCTTCCAGAGATCCGCTCGAATTAGATAAAAAAACATATTTATATAAAAATGTACCTTCATACTTCGTCACGCTAGTATCCCTTATGGGCTAGGCAGGATCAACGTTCTCACGTGTTTTCGCCGCGTCGTCTGTCAATTTTAAAGAGCATTTTAAAAGTGCGAACTGTGTAATTGCTTTAGTGACAGGTTGTCAGCCTTTCGCCTAAATTGCAATACATTGAAATTTAGCAATCCGAATAAGATTAAATCACTAAGTAAAAATCTAGCGAATCGGAGTTTAGTGTGGTTTAGGATATCAAATGTTACTAGAACGACGAGTTTTTTCGTAAAATACCTGGTTTTTTCTTGTAACATTTGACAATGTTTTCACCATTGATCAGTGTTTTCGCAAAATCCCTGGAATTTTCGCAAAGATTCGTTTTAGCAAATCATCCTAAGACATAATGTAACATCTTCGTAGCGCATCGTAAGTATTTCCACTCGTGTAAGCGGCGCCGGCGCATCTCTCGTTATTCTCATTAACCTTTGTTATCATGAATATCATGGGCTGCATACGTGGTATTGAGATCAATGTCGGAGTCGGAGTTTATACGGAACACTAGACGAGACACCAAGTAAAGCATAGATGGGTAACTTATGTTAATTATTATGACAGAGACGACGGTTTCGGTGTATTAAATTGATGTGATAATTTACTGGTCAACAATAATTACAAAAATACATAATTTCTGTTGTGGGAAAAAGCTTGATGCGGATAGCAAAGGATCGGCAAGAATGGCGCATAAAAGAAGGGTCTATGCTTAGCAGTGGGCTGATATAGGCGGAATAGATAGATAATATAGTAAGATAATTATAGTACATAGTCGTAAAAATGTTTACAGTATTCTAAATTGATTATTAGCAGCGCAACTCTTTTTCCCCTGCCTGATATATAATCGTGTTTTTTTTTATCGAATTTTAGCCAACAATGTATAGAAAAAGGGCTTAAGTCATCGCTTGTAAAACCCGGGCTTACATCTCACCTCACGTTTCACGATGTGTAACGTGTAATTATAATACATCATTTGTTTAGCAGGCCCAAATATTTATTTATTTTTCCACCCATGTTTCTTGGGGAAAGTTGTAGTTTCACGGTTAGGGTTTTACACACACCCTAAAATTGGTCAGCGCATTTTATTACACCCAATAGAAAATGTCCTCAGAGGGCTTAGGTCATCGCTTGTAAAATAAGCTTACATCTCACGGTGTGTAACGTGTAATTATAGTGATGAGGCGTACAGGAATGTGACTGGATGTCTGCCCCTCGAGCCGCGAGCCGCGAGCCGCGAGTCAGCTCATGGGACAGCGAAATGTATGACTCATACCATACATATCATAATCATATACTTTACTCATGCAAGGGAATCAAGAGGGTTGAATTAATTAGAAAGCTAGCTTATTTCATCTTTTTTTTGCGTGGTCTGATCTAGTTCCTTATCTATACAGTCGTGTGCACGATTCCATTCAGGGAAATCCCCGAAGCAAGGTTCGAAAGGATAATTATCAATGATAATTATCGTGATAATAACAGGTGGATCAATTGATAATAACAAAAAAAACATGCGTAAAGTGCACTGTATTCGAACGTACATTTCCGAACTTGCGTGTATCGAAACGCACGAACTGTCTTTACATGCCGTGGGGGGGGGATTCCCCTAATAAGAAAAAAATTGTCACTGACACTGATTTTTGCTCAATCTATCTTTTAATGTTCATTTGTGTTGGATACTAAATAAAAATCATATATTTTTTTTCTTTGTTAGAATTGCCCAAATTATAATGCATTTGTCATGAAACAATATAACAAAATGAATTTCTTACACTGGTGATAATTATCGGATAATTATCAAGAAGCGTAATTATCTTGATAATTTCCGAACCTGCTCCGAAGGTTTATTAACAATTTTGTTAAAGGTTTTTCTCATTGGTTTATATTTTGATTCTTTTTTAACAACATGATATATGGAATTTCGCTTTCTTAGACCCTAAAAACTACCCACAAGAAGAGTCCAAGAAAATGGAAATCCCTTACGAGGAAGGCAGTCTGTCAACATACATATTAATTAAATTCGCATGCCTCATTAATTATTATTCATTATTTTCATTCACTCTTAAACTACTTGAACTTTATGACTACTATGTAAATCATAACCCAATTTACTTTGTTTAGTCGGGTAAATAATAACTAGGCACTCGTTCACCTATTTCATGTCTTCAACGGTTGTTTTGTCTTTGTTATCTAAAGACTAGACACAACAATAATTGTATAATTTCTTTGTCCATAACAAGCACTCGCTAAGCTTTCCATTTCTTTACTAAGTTGCGCTTGCTATTATGTCTAGCGCCATTTGCATTGATTGAACTAAATACATACATGAACAAACACCTCTACTCTATCCTTTACAGGGTAGGCAGAGCTTAAAACCCCTAGTAAAAAGCGTTTTCGCCACGTCTAACAAATATAGAGGCCAATTTTAGATTTAAATTATGTAGGTATCGCTATACTGGGTGTAAGGGACAGCGTCCCGCAAACTGATAGGGGTTGCTCAGTCAACGAAACTGAACAACTATCACCAGGATTTTTTTTCAATAATTAAAAAAAAAATTTGCTTTTCCATACAAATTGTCGGATCGAGGCGGTCACTTTGTATGAAAAAGCAAATTTTTTTTTCATTTTCCTAAAAAAAAAAAACCTGGTGATAGTTGTTCAGTTTGGTTGACTGAGCAACCCCTATAAGTTTGCGGGTTCGCTGTCCCTTACACCCCGTATAATAGTCTAGTGCCATTTGCATTGATTGAGCTAAATAGGCCTTAAATACTTCTATTATGGACTGAGAGCAATAGAAAAAACATAGAACTTTCCAGCTGCTTCTCTTCCCGGACGTACTTCTGAAGTCAGTAGAGGGAAACGAAGGTTTCAGTGTAATGCAATTTACTGTCATTTAACGATACACATTCCATCTAAAATTTACTCAATATTTGTCAAGACCTAGCCAAGACTTATAAAGGCTGTTGAAGCTCTGCCTACCCTGTAAGGGATAAAGGCGTGACTGCAATGACTGACTGTGTAAATAGGTCTAATGACATGTTTTCTTTAAGAGGAAACTTGCTAAGTTGCATATAAACTAGCCAGTACCCTTATTTGGAAATATGGTCCTAGACTTTACTGTCATTGTCGTCTTGTGGTTTAATCCTTGGGGTCGTAATATCTAGGTCGTAGGTTCGATTTCAGCAAAAGTCAAATACGTTTAACCAAGATTCCAGTTTCTTTAGCTGCCCTTCGTCAGCTTTAGTTTGGTTAGGACAATACAGGCTGAATCACCTGGATTGTCTGGAAGAAAAAGTTAAGCCGCTGATCATGGGCGATGTCTTTAATAGTGGTCGCTACACAATCCATGTCAGGGGCCTATTATTTAGTTGTGCTATCAGGCGGTTTAAAAACTCTGGCACTAGAGTTCATCGGGTCGATCGACTCGAAATCCATAGGGCAAGAAAAAGATCAGCTTCATCGATATCGATTTGATGACATGACATGGAGAACAAACCAACAGACATGATTTACTTTCGCATTAATTTATAATACAGTTAGCTGTTCAAAGGTCACTATTTAATAGCGAAATCATTGAAAACGATAAACATAAACAATAATTAATGAGTGTATAATCCAATAAATTACATTACAATGCCAGGATTACAACAAAGGTCATATCGTAAAGGCGCCGCCATTTTGTAATCGTGTAGGCATCATAGATATATTCACGCCTGTATCCGTTACGAAGTAGACAGAGCGTCAACGTCATAGTAATAACTGCCTCCGAGGTCTGAGCCGAGTCGGTTGGGAGGACTATAATAGAGCATATTCGCCACTCTCTGTTTAGAGGGAATTTCAGAAAGTACCGTGTATGTATTACATACATACAATCACGCCTTTAGCTCCAATGGGGTAGGCAGAGCGTCAAAGATCTAAACAAAGAAAGGTATGGCAAGTTTTGAGAATAATTTCAAATAGTTGTGTATATTGCTGTAGTGACATGTTGCCTCTCCATATCGCCTAAATTCACTGAACTACTATTATCCTAAATAACAATACCTACGTTGATTAGTCAATGAAAACAAACAGACAAATTGTCGACGCTAGCGCTCCCTATTCCCTGAGAAACAAGTAAACAAGCGACAAAACATCGGGAACAAAACAAACACATTATCTCGATAACCCGGTAAACTCTAAACCGCTGACTAGTGCTGCGACTATCGATAAGCAACTATCGATAGAGTTACTTGAATCAGCAAACATTTAATTCGTATTTTATTTGTAGTGAAATTAATGACTTTTTAATTGTATCGATAAGCTGCTATCGATATACATCATTAGAATAACACTATAAAAATATAAATATATAAAAGTAATCCACTTACATTTTTTATTTGTGGCGAAATTAATGAGTTAATTACTTTGATGTTGTTTTATAGGATAAAAGTTTTATTTACTAACAATCAAGTGATTTAGCCTGCAATCATCATCATGAATGTCCTAACCTAACCAAACTGGGGAAAATCTCACAAAGTGATAAATTAACGAATATAAACTTTGTGTCCCCTGGGAATCGAAACCAGGACCTCTGGATCGGGAGCCCATGGCTCAGACCACTAGAACTAGAACATGGAGGCAGTTAAACTATCGATAATTTAGCATGATCAGCACTAAACTCGCAATGACTCATCGCTCGAGAATGACGCTAAAACGCGCGCGAACTCTTTATTTTTCTTTTTTTTTTACGATCGCTGGCTGTGACAACAAGGCCGCGCCGCCGCCGTGATGCCAAGTTTGACGTAACCCGCGTAATCGGAGCGAATGTAACCTCAAAGGTTGCGTTATGTTGATGCATATGTTACGCACAATCCCCGAAATCGCCTATTGTCCGGAAAAAAGGCACACTTCGCGGATTGGCAAATACAAAACGCGCAATCCCCGAATTGTCCTTTCATTTCGCGGCCATTGGGCGTTTTACAACAACCATTTCGCGGACTGGTAAACACGCAACTGCCAATTGCCGAATTCATTGAAATATCAGGTGTAAAGGACATTAAAACACCAGGCATGAGGGACAACTAAACGCAAACTGATAGGGGTTGCTCAGTTCATTAAACTAACCTAACTTAACATAACCTAACCTAACCTTTTAAATAACACCCATTTATAAATACGTTGTGTTTGAAAAGCAGGATACCATCCATACCTGCTTCCACCAATTCGGACTAAGCGCTTTCAAAAATCTTTTTTGAATACGCACGGTACAAGAGTGGCCTGCGTCTTTGTTTTCTAATGCATACAACCCCCAACAATTCCAAGTTAGAGTGAACAGGCACCTTCTGGATGAGCTCGCTCCATCGTCGTCGCCCCCAATCTAGACTAGAGCAGAAACTCCGGCACCAAACAGGAGCCGTATTTTTGAACCACTCGAACGCTAATGCGCATACGAAAGAGCCACATTCGCATGCGAAATTCCAAAATCACTATTTTTGAACATTCATACGTATACGAATCCTGCAACGAGTGGTCTAAACCACTCGTTGTATTTTCTACTACTCGAAACTCAAGTACTCTGTGGTCGCGGAAGTGAGACAGACAATCATTTGACAAGTGACACTTTAACTTTTTAATTTACTTGAATTTACGTTCCGTTTCTCTGCGATTCATTACCGGTTTTTGTAATCAAAGATTTTTGTTAGTGGCGGTGGTGGTATAGTAGGTATATTTCTGCGTAGAAAGGAAACAAGTTATGGGATTAGACTTTATTGGCAACACAGATTTCTACTGATTCAAAAATACGTAAAAACGTGTGTGATAGAAATTAATTTCGTGCACGAAGGAATTTCGTATGCGCTTTCAGTTTTCGATTCGAACGGTTCAAAAATGCGACTCCTCTTATACCTTCTAGCTAGGTGCACTCGCTCCATCGTCGACTCTAGGTAATTCGGTCACCTCTAACCTAGACTAGAGTCAAAAACCTGTTTTATACTAGGTACATACATACATAACGTCACGCCTCTTTCCCGGAGGGGTAGGCAGAGATAACATCCTTCCACTTGCTACGGTCCTTGCAAACTTCTTTCGCTTCATCTACATTCATCAATCTAGGTACAAGTAGCATAATTTATGTAGTTAACGAAGTATTTCTATTTACACATTTTGACAAAGCTCAAGGTATTATTTTACGACCATGTAAAAGATATGGTGTCGTAAATTTATAATTAAACAGCATTGCCAAGTGATTATGATTGAAATTTAACATGTTTCTTAGAAACTAATGAAGGTTTTCTTACTGGAGACAATAATTTATTATTATAAAAAAATACTTCCATACATTAAATCAGTCCACAATCCCTTTCGGAGTAGGCAGCACATCACCGGCCCAATAAAAAACGTTCTGGTCACGTCGATATTTCAGGGGAAATGGCAGATTATGATCTCCCCTTCTTAGTCCAAAATACAGATCTGCCCGAAATAACCCTCAAAAACTTGTCAGTCATGGCGGAACGACTGTTGCAACTATTATAGCAACACAGAATTAATATAATTTATTACGCCAATATGGCAACACTATTGTATTCCCCCGTCGGTTCCCGCGAATACACGAACCTGTGTGATTTTCAAGATTACGTTGTTTCTTTTAATTAAACTCCTACAGACAACAAACCAGCACCCATCAAACACTGGGGTGAACCCAACATGGTCCCAACGAGCAAAGAGTGAAAACATCTGCGTGGAGTTTACGAAAAAGGACCCAACGTCGAAATCTTCGATACAAAAGGACGCGTCGTGTCAGCCAGCCTTCTTTTGTTTCGTACGTGGAACGCCGCAATACCCCCTCGGTGTTTTCTCGTCATCAAGCGAAGCAAACAAAGGTGTCGTTCGGGAGCTGCTGCATGCATTATCAGCAGACCTACACCGCAACCAGCAAAAGGCAGGCAAGAGGGAACAGAAGACGCCGGCAGCCATTTTCTTCGTGTTTGTACGTGAGACGACGCAATACTTCTCGCCGTCCACTACACGGAACAGCATCTACGAGTGCATCGGTGTCGATCCAGGATTTGCTGTGAAAATAAGAAGCATTCCTACACCGCATCAACGAAGAAAATCATCAAAAGGCAAGCCAAGAAGAAACAAGATACCGGTAATCGCATTTCCAGAAACCGGTTCAACAAAGCGGTTACAAAATCGTCGGTCTGCACAGTCCTGAGTATCCGGCCCACTTCAACATTTCCGGACGAGCAGGTGCGAGACGGCGCGAGAGTTCACCCAAAGGTGCAAGCGAGACAGGAGAGGCGCGAACTTCACGTCATTTCCAGCGAGTGAGACAGCGGTACGCATCTTCCTAAGGTACGACAGAGACAGCGAACGGCGCGAGAGTTTGACGTCATCGCAGCGAAAGACAGTTGTGCCAACCGTACCTGCGTAATCTCCGTATTTTGGTCGTATAATACGCCAGTTTTAGTCCGCCATTTTATTGTACCTACCTAGTTCGCGTGTAGTTTTAGAAAAGGAAATAAGCAAATTACACATTAAATTCATAGTCAATAAGTAGATTTACACGTGTTTAGTTTATAAAAAAGTGTAAAAACAGTTTCGGCGACATGGCAGAGATCGCGGAAACTATAAAAAAGAAGCGTATTGATAGGGGCTACTTGAAAGCCACCATTACGCGTCTTTCAGCGTTTTCAAAACAAGATTTGACCACATGCTCTAAAGATGAGCTGTCCATTAAGAAACAAAGGCTCATAAGTACGTTCCATGCATATGAGGAACTCAACAAAGAGTTACTTTATTTAAACTCTGGCAAAGAAAATTACATGGATGACGAAAAAATTGAGGTTGTGGAATCAACCTACTATGAGACTTTGTTGGCTTTTGATCAAGTTTTAAACCCAGTAAAAGATAATGCCATGCCGTCACAATGTGAAACAAAAAGGTCGCAGCATGCGAGGCTGCCTCCGATAAATATTAAATGCTTCAATGGTAAGTTCACTGAATACATACCATTCAAAAATTTGTTCCTAAGTATCATAGATGCTGATAAGTCGCTAGATTCAGTTCAAAAACTGTACTATTTACGTTCATTCTTACAAGATGAGCCTTTAAATTTGATAAAAAACCTTCCTTTGACTGATGAGAGTTATGATGTAGCAATAGAGCTTCTAAACAATCGTTACAATAACAAACAGCGCATAATTAACGAACATATAGGTTGCCTTTTAGATATGAAACCAATCTCAAAGTCTACTGCCTGCAATTTAAGGGAGTTTCTAGCTTTTGTCAGACAACAGTTAGCGGCAATAAAAAATCATGAACCAAATGTGCAATATTGGGATCCAATTTTATTATGTGTCTTATCCCGTAAACTAGATACCTACACTGCACGAGCTTACCAACTCGAGAGAAGTCAAGAAGGAGATCCCACTGTGGAGGAATTCCTGAAGTATCTGGAACATAGAGCCCTTGCCTTGGAAAATACTGAGCAAGGCCAGACCACCCAGCAGACACACTCGGGAAGCAACAGGGTAGCAGCACCTAAACCATACTCCATGGCTGCAGCCCACGCCGTGACGGGAGCACAATGTTCATACTGTAAGTTGACAGATCATAAATTATTCTTATGTAAAAAGTTTCAATTATTACCTGCGCCTGACAGAGTAGATTTTATAAATAAAAATAAAATGTGCATAGTGTGTTTGGGAACACATACAGGTAAATGTAAATTCCACTTTCGGTGCTCGGTGTGCAAAGACAAGCACAACACACAATCTTGCATTGCGACAAGTTGCATGAACCTGCAAGCGCACTACGAACTGCACCAGTAACTCTGTCAGGAAATGCTGAGATTAATATTCTTCTTCCTACAGCAAGAGTAAAGGTAGTAGGAAGCGACGGTACTGAGTACCATGTACGTGCCCTGTTGGACAGCTGCTCACAGGTATCATTCGTTTCTAGACCAATAACTTCATACATTTGTACTGTAATTCCATTTTACCCCTATATTAAGTTTCCTATGTGGCCCACTGTTAGACATAGGCTCTTCTTTTTTGCGCTATTCTTGTCATTATTGCGATGAATCATTATCTATACGTATCCAGTTTTTCCCACAACAGAACAGAGAGACTGTCGTCGGGCTTGACTTGGACATTCTATGATTTTATTTTATTACTAGTAAAATTTGTTAAGTAAATCCTGTGTCTATTTGCATAAAAACTGAACCTAAACTTAACTGTTTGGAAATGCAATTAAAACTGCAAATTTGTTACCGCTCCCTCGCCGCAATGCGCAACTCGTAGACAAACTGTCTGCATACATGCGAATGCAGACTTGCATAGGTATATACTCTACTAGTAAAACAAAAGTACTGTAGGTAGAGGTAATAGAAAGAGACAATAGGTGTGCCAGCAGGAGATAAGAGCGAGACAATCTTTCTTGTCCGACGAAATCTTATTCTAATTGTGTTTTTTTTATGAGCTGTAGCATGGATCGCCTAGTCGCAGTCGTCCTAAGTTTAAACACAGAAATATAATACATAGTACGTTTAAATCCAGCTTACGTAAAACTTCGGCTTCTTTGGTTTCATGTCGTATGTTTGAAGGGCGAAAATAAAATAACTCTAAGCAGTAAAACCAAAAGGTAATGGTGCTAATTCAGGACGCACTATTACTAATTCTAATTCTTAGTAGCGCTGTCACTTTCTTAAATTTGACATAAGAACAATTTGACGTACGGCGCTTTAAATAAGGAATGACCATAGAGCGTGCTCACTACTAATTTTACGTAATTTAAGCAGTGTTATGTCAGATTAGGAATATCAATGTCATGTGTTTATTTGCTATCCTGTTCTTATGTCAAATATAAGAAAGTGACAGCGCTACTAAGAATTAGAATTAGTGCCGGCGTGAATCGAGGCCAATATCAACCAAAACCAGTATGCTTCTATGCACCTAACAAATAAACTAATGATCACATACCTATACAGCAAAAACTATATGTACCAGTTCGTAATAATGACAAAATGGTGCAAGAAATGGGAAATACATTGAACTCTCCCACGGTCAAGGCTGTATAGACGTCACAACAACAAAACAAAAGAACTGATACCGAAGGCATTCTTAACGGTGTTTTTGTGTACTAGTTTTCTTGGATTTATAATACTAGTGCATTTGATAGATAAACTGTTTGTAACGGATTATAGTTGTTTTGTTTCTGATTGTAGGATGAATATGTAACTCTTATTTACACAAAATTACATATTTATAAAGTAGCTGTATAATTAACTTTAGTTTGGGATAATAGTTTTTTTAGTCTATAAGCACAAAGGTTATAAAAAAGTAAACCTTGTCTAAACCTATTTTAAAAATCCCTGTTTAATCCACACTTTTCACTATTTCTAGTTAATTAACCAAGCGTGAGATATGCTACTTTTCTCATGAGAATACACAAGCCTCGTTTTAAACCGTGGTTTGCAAAGCTGGTTTTAAATAAAACGTATTTTTGAAGCATCTAATATTAGCAGTAATGGAAACTAAAATTGTCGTCAGTGTGGGTAATTCAAATTAATAACACGGCAATTAATTAGGTCATAATCTGTAAACTAGATGCGTTATAGTCGCAATGAGTTAAAGCTATTTATGATGAAAACTGGAGTTAAAATTACATACATAAACATACATAAATTCACGCCTTTATCCCTATTGGGGTAGGCAGAGCAAAAACGCCCTAAATAAAGGTCATTCCGCCACGTCTGACAAGTTTACCAATACGTGAAAGTGCCTGCTGGATTATCAGCTGCTGGAGTCAATTGGAGTGACCTCTCCTCCATTTGCCCACTAACCGAGCACGTTCTATTCTACACAACTGGGTATAACTACATACGTATGTTCCCATTTCTGTTTTGTAAAATAAATACGTATTTATAGTGAAAATAAATCAATCATCCAATTAATTAAAAAAATAACTTAATTTCATCTTTCGTCTAAAAATAAACTCTTTGAAGTTATTTTCGTTAGATCAAAAAATAGCAATCGTATTTTCATTCTGTTGCAAAATTAGATGACGATGAATTAAATGTTTTCTAAAATTAGAAGTTTCTCACAATGTAATCACGTAGATGCATTCGAAAAAAAATGGTAGGTAGGTGATGTGATGATGGTAATTGTTTCTATTACATAGATGTATGTATACAGTCACGCCTTTACCCTTACGTGGCAGGCAGAGCGATTATTATTATATTATTATAATTCCACCTCAATAATACGAACCAGCACAGTTCCCGAAGTTTACACTTATGTATTAGGAAAAGCAGCAATGCATAGGTAACATACGTATGTAGTTATACCCAGTTGTGTAGAATAGAACGTGCTCGGTTAGTGGGCAAATGGAGGAGAGGTCACTCCAATTGACTCCAGCAGCTGATAATCCAGCAGGCACTTTCACGTATTGGTAAACTTGTCAGACGTGGCGGAATGACCTTTATTTAGGGCGTTTTTGCTCTGCCTACCCCAATAGGGATAAAGGCGTGAATTTATGTATGTTTATGTATGTAATTTTAACTCCAGTTTTCATCATAAATAGCTTTAACTCATTGCGACTATAACGCATCTAGTTTACAGATTATGACCTAATTAATTGCCGTGTTATTAATTTGAATTACCCACACTGACGACAATTTTAGTTTCCATTACTGCTAATATTAGATGCTTCAAAAATACGTTTTATTTAAAACCAGCTTTGCAAACCACGGTTTAAAACGAGGCTTGTGTATTCTCATGAGAAAAGTAGCATATCTCACGCTTGGTTAATTAACTAGAAATAGTGAAAAGTGTGGATTAAACAGGGATTTTTAAAATAGGTTTAGACAAGGTTTACTTTTTTATAACCTTTGTGCTTATAGACTAAAAAAACTATTATCCCAAACTAAAGTTAATTATACAGCTACTTTATAAATATGTAATTTTGTGTAAATAAGAGTTACATATTCATCCTACAATCAGAAACAAAACAACTATAATCCGTTACAAACAGTTTATCTATCAAATGCACTAGTATTATAAATCCAAGAAAACTAGTACACAAAAACGAACTGATACCGAA
>JARACY010002352.1:0-43893 GCA_029255725.1 Scrobipalpa atriplicella | reverse complement strand
CCCGTATTTATACAAAATACAAATCACTTTATTTCCACACAAATAAATATTACAAAAATGGACACAATCACATAAAATTAACAAACTGATAGGCTCAGACTTATTATTATTAGTAGGCACACAGTGGAAAAATGTGTGGACACAGCTTAGCTGATTTTAAGTTTTATAATCAGCTCTCAAGAGTGACAGCGCGTTTGAGTTCGTATCAGAAATGTAATTTCTGTACAAAATTACCTGTCAAATCCGCACTCAATATTGCTCTCAATCTTGAGATCACTTTATAAATACGAGCCTTACTAAGGGATATTGTGGGCAGAGCCTTTTTATTTTTAATTGGCCCTGTTGACTTACTTGTTATCTGTTCGTCGTCAATTATTTGGGTCGTCTGAAAACAATAAACCACTATTAAAATATGAATAATCTTAAACATAATTTTATTTTAATAATTATCTGAACGCACCATATTTATTTTTTAAATTGCTTAAATTTAGAACAGCACTATTCAATCCGTGCGCGGGAAACTCGTGATTGAACAGGCAGTTTCACTGACGTTCGAAATTTAAACTGATGCTGGAAATACTGAAGCGTTAGTTTGGACAATAACGCCAAAAGCACGAGAGCGCGAAGCATTAAATTCCTTTTTCCGATCGAGATGATCTTGCAACGACGTCATTTAGAAAAAATAAAATACTATTTTTAATTTATTAAAATTGAAAATTTCGTTTTATTCATATGTGTACAAATATATTTCACTATGCAATGAAAATACTCTAATATATAAAATGAATAAAATTTCGCATTTAAATTGTCTACCGTATTACTGTGCTTGAGATAAAATCGTATAAATGAAGAGTCATATAATGCACGCAAGGTTGAATTAAACTTGGAATCAAAGCATTACTCCAAATGAGATTACTCTAATCTTATTATGCATTTGTAAGTAGCTTCTTTTGTTGGCATGCGTAATACGAAAACTCTTCTATTTCGAAATTAATGAGATCAAGCGACTATTAACAACAGTACCTACATTAACAACCCCGCCCGCCTGATGTAAAGCGGTCACATAGTTTCATTTTGCCGACAATAAAAAATAAATCATCCTCAGATATTAATTTTTTTCCAGTCATAATTTATACCAACCAACACTCAACTTATTTTACGGCACTAAGTATTTATTTGAGTGTAATAAAGTTTAAAAAGCGCGAAAGTTTTGAATAAATTTTAGTTATTTTATTTTAGGTAATTTAAAGTCGAAATTCGCTTTACAGAACGAAATTTGCGGCGCCTTTATCTAACGAGGAAACTTTTAATTTTACAGAGAGCACGCTATTTATCTTGTTTTAAAAGATTGCATTCGGTGCAATGCCGCGTTTATAAAGAGAGTGCATAATTATTCATCTCTTTATGAAGTGGGACTGAAAATATTTAGCTTATCATCTTTTCATGAGAGAAAAATTTACTTATCTCATTTTGTAGCCGTATTGCTTTGAAGAGTAAAATATTTTTATAATATTTTATGTGGTAGGAATTTTAGTAACAAAAACAAATGATTGCAACGATGATAACAAAATAAAGAACCTACATAGATATATGCTTTATATGATTACTTTATCATAATAAACATTAACTTGTTGATAATAATAATAAGTACATAAGTATTCTATTATATTATGGACTGATGAAACCTAATAATAGGTACAGTACATCCATTCAAAAGCCAAGATATTACACCGCTCAAGTAATCAGCTGTAAATCTATCAGACCGTGATGAGCCACAGAGCAACAACTAGCCGGAGACTAAACGCAATTATCTTTCAGATACCGTATAAATACCGCCCGGGGGAAATTAGTCTGTGGAAGACGTTACCTGTGACCTATCGCTGCAAATTACGTCTTGCGCTCGATTTTGTTGCGAAATAATAGCTGTATGTATGTTCTCTTCCAAGGATACGCATAGCCTAGTTTTAGTATGTCTGTGGTTCCGTATTTGGATCTCAGTTAAGCAGTATTACATTAAGTTTGCCAATTTTTTTTTATGAAATAAGTCAGTAAGTACATGGGTACAATCGCTTCAATAAGTGGAAGTAATCAACTCCTTAAATTAGTAAAATAATTTAACGTCTTTATATCCTTAGCCTTTTTCACGGATTCCACGGGGTCGGCTACCTAGCTAAATAATTTAATTTAATTTAAATTAGTATTTTAATTGAATGAATTTATTCAAGTTACGTTGGGTCTAAAGTTGGTAGCTTTCATAAGAAGTACCCAAAAGCAAGTTAATTTAGTCACTGGTTTAACATAGCTAAAGAGGCAGAAACTCAGAATTCAGAAAGTAATTTATTCTTCTAATTATAATATTTGCATACCTAAACACTTGGTGTAAGTGAAATTTCAGCAAAAGTGAGTTCTAAATCCTACATCTTGAGTTAAGAGATCCGACCATGGTAATGAAATTTATTAAGTTACTGAAGAGTGTTTAAACTAATCTGCGACAGTGATGCCAATTTAAAAAAAAAAAAAAAAAAAAAAAAAAAACAAGTAAAATAAGAAAAACTTTAGTGGCCTAAGGTACTATTTTCTCATGACTTAAAAAAATCTTTTGGGATTACTTTTGGTATAGTAGGAAGGTAAAAAAAAGTCGGAAGAAAGGTAAAAATAAAAGAAAAAGAAAGAAGGCGCCACTATCGCGATATTAACGCTCTTATAAGATGCGACTATTCATAACGAAGTTTATAAGTTACTTAATTTATGCATGGAGTTCGAAGGAACGTGGCTAAGACTTTGTTACTCAAACTAAGTGTTTAATTTTGAATGGAGCTCTTTAATATAATTTTGAGATTATTTCGATGAATGATATTCGCATTATTGGGATGATATGGATGGTATGCTTACTAAAAATAAAGTTATTTCGATTAGATTAATTTGTATTTCATTGTATTTAAAATGGTTTTACTTATAATTAAAGTTTGAAGATTTATTTTAAATTTTTGCATTATTTGGTCCCTTTACCAGTGCCATTTTACAAGATCCTGTGGTCGTTAGAATAATTCATTCTCAATACTTATATACATAAGAAAATATAAATATTTCGTATTTTTGTATACTTTAATATGGACGCATTTTAAATAGGTATTTATAAATATTTAGTTTGCAAAATAAAAACAAATAACTCAAATATTTTAATAGTTCTTCGGTTAAGCTTGAGGTGTATACTAAGTACATCAATTTATTTTATAAATGACAATAAACAATCAGTTTTTTTTTTTGCAAAATTTATAATAGTTAATAATTAAAAAAAGTGCATATTGATTAGAACGCTCATCCAAAGTCACGTCGGCCGATCCAGTAAATTTTTACTGCGCTTTATAGTTAGTTTCCAGCGCTTTGCGCATAATGGCTCTACAACCGCTTGTAAATATCACTTCCCGTTCCATTTTACATGGTTTTCCGTATTTACTATATTACAATTAGATGAGTGATTGAAAATTGATTAGAGAGTAAGCATATATTATATATTTTCGCAGATAAGTACTTAAATACATTCAATCCAAACACAAAATTTTCATTTATTCTTTTTTTTAAATACCTCTCTTTTGAGTGCTGCTTAATATTATGGACTCTGGTGTTTTTAATGCTTAATCAATTAAGTCGCTTATTTCATTCGTACATATTCATTATTTATGTAACTTAAATGTCATAATCATAAATAATAACAATAACACATACCAAATCCTTATTAAATTTCAATGCTGGAACCTCCCGAAGCAAATCTAGATCTAAGTCATTATAAATAACTCCTACTTCGCAATGAGGAGGGCTGGATGAAAAACGCGGAAAAAATTTAAAACGAATGACCCCCTCAGTCTCATTACTGCGGCGGAGTGCGGCGCGGGAACCACATTTCTCATCTGTTTTTCGGCGCGTAATTATTCGAATTTGGAATAATTTCTTTTTATTGTTGACTTGACACATGATGTCGATTTATAATTCAGCCTGTATAGTACTTAAGCTAGAGACTTTTCTCTCTGTATCACTGTTTAAAGAAGACCCTTGAAAACGAAACCACATTAAAAAAAATGGAGGCTCTTTGAAGTGGAATATTGAAACTGCAAGTTCCGTCAGTGAAGAGAAGACAAACTTGTCTGAACATCATTATGCTCGCTCCCAATATTTCTCTGCTCTATTGTAACTTGAGTAGTGTTCTGTTGCCAACATGACGCATGTAACAGTGCTGCCAACGTAACAGATGACGTATGAGCTTCCTGCACAGCTGAGCGGGATGTTGTCGACAGGCAGTGGAAAATGATTACTCAGCCTACTTGTGTAGATTTCAGGGATATTTTTATTGTATAGATTTTTTCATATTGCAGCGCAGCGTAGTAATAATACCTAGAAAATTCTAGTACTAAAGTATTCGTTCTAGAATGTGTGAAACAAAAACTTATTCTAAGTTTTAAATACTGTTTGGTATAAAAAAATTGTGAACCTTCCGGAACCTTAGGCAGGTCAACAGGTAAAAGTTTAGTAAAAAAGTATTGAATTTAACTATAGGTATATAGGCCCAGGTTTACATCGAACAACTAATTTTTTTACTTAATCCATGTTCACTTATATTGTAGTCCTCAAAAATAATTAATTAATAGTTTAGCATTTTAGCTACATTTAGTTAGGTAGATTTACTGCTTGTCAGAAAAGTCTATAAATATCTTTATTTTATTAATTTATTTTTAACCTTGTCTTCAGGGCGCGGAACAAACCAGCCGATGGAGGGGGCCACGTCAATCAGAAAAACGCCGCGGGGCAGAAATCGACCCAACAGAATCAAAAAGGTAAGATTTACCATTATTTATCACAGTCAGAATTAAAGATCTATTCGTAGTATGAAAAGCTCCTGGTCCTGATTTAATTGCTTACTCATAGGTCATCGACTCGATATACCGGTGTATGGGAGGGTTGTCCAGACAACAAAAATGAGCAACTTTCCTCAGGAAATTCTTCAGGAAAAAAAATAGGCTTAGCCATCCAATAGTCTGATCTAGGTAGGTAGCTAGGTAGTCATTTTGTTTGGTAAAAAAAAAAACTGTAAGAATTTACCAGTGACTGTTTGTTCAGTTTCGTGACTGAGCAACCTCTATCAGTTTCTAGTACCTACGCTGTCCCTTACACCCCGTATAACCATCGAAATTGTATGGAGACGCAAGTGCATTCAACTGCTCACACGCGCTGTTCCTAACTAGTTACACTATAGTTACGAACTGTGACCTAGATTGTCCTAGGGCATCCTTTATGAACAATACCGGGTGTAAGGGACAAACTGATAGGTGTTGCTCAGTCAATCGAACTGAGGCTCGTATTTATAAAGCGTTCTCAGAGTGAGAGCAATATAAAGTATGGATTGACATTTCTGATATGAACTCGAACTCGCTATCATTCTTAAGAGCTATTATAAATAAGGTCACCGGAATTTCTTTTAGGAAATGAAAACAAAAAAAACTACTTTCATACCATATTATGACCATGACCACCTCTATCATACAATTTGTATGGGAAAGCCAAAAATTCTTTCATATCCTGAAAAAAAAAAAACGTTTGATTGACTGAGAATCCTCCCCTACCAGCTGCGGTACGATATCCTATTACACCCTTTTTTTTAGAAATAGGAATCACGCTTATATTCTTGTAGCACATAGGCTAGCTCTAGGGCCTTTTTATTATGAGCTTTTTAATACTATTTCAAACGACTTATCGGAGAAGAGCATAATCCGAGTTTTTTATCGATTCTAGTCCAGCAAAGAAAACCTCTGCACATCTAGGTATATGAATTTGGTACATAATACCTTTATTTACTTTCTCTTTATTCTGTCTGTGATAAATAATGGTAAATCTTACCTTTTTGATTCTGTTGGGTCGATTTCTGCCCGCGGCCGTTTTTCTGATTGACGTGGCCCCCTCCATCGGCTGGTTTGTTCCGCGCCTGAAGACAAGGTTAAAAATAAATTAATAAAATAAAGATATTTATAGACTTTTCTGACAAGCAGTAAATCTACCTAACTAAATGTAGCTAAAATGCTAAACTATTAATTAATTATTTTTGAGGACTACAATATAAGTGAACATGGATTAAGTAAAAAAATTAGTTGTTCGATGTAAACCTGGGCCTATATACCTATAGTTAAATTCAATACTTTTTTACTAAACTTTTACCTGTTGACCTGCCTAAGGTTCCGGAAGGTTCACAATTTTTTTATACCAAACAGTATTTAAAACTTAGAATAAGTTTTTGTTTCACACATTCTAGAACGAAATACTTTAGTACTAGAATTTTCTAGGTATTATTACTACGCTGCGCTGCAATATGAAAAAATCTATACAATAAAAATATCCCTGAAATCTACACAAGTAGGCTGAGTAATCATTTTCCACTGCCTGTCGACAACATCCGCTCAGCTGTGCAGGAAGCTCATACGTCATCTGTTACGTTGGCAGCACTGTTACATGCCGTCATGTTGGCAACAGAACACTACTCAAGTTACAATAGAGCAGAGAAATATTGGGAGCGAGCATAATGATGTTCAGACAAGTTTGTCTTCTCTTCACTGACGGAACTTGCAGTTTCAATATTCCACTTCAAAGAGCCTCCATTTTTTTTAATGTGGTTTCGTTTTCAAGGGTCTTCTTTAAACAGTGATACAGAGAGAAAAGTCTCTAGCTTAAGTACTATACAGGCTGAATTATAAATCGACATCATGTGTCAAGTCAACAATAAAAAGAAATTATTCCAAATTCGAATAATTACGCGCCGAAAAACAGATGAGAAATGTGGTTCCCGCGCCGCACTCCGCCCGCAGTAATGAGATGAGGGGGTCATTCGTTTAAATTTTTTCCGCGTTTTTCATCCAGCCCTCCTCATTGCGAAGTAGGAGTTATTTATAATGACTTAGATCTAGATTTGCTTCGGGAGGTTCCAGCATTGAAATTTAATAAGGATTTGGTATGTGTTATTGTTATTATTTATGATTATGACATTTAAGTTACATAAATAATGAATATGTTACGAATGAAATAAGCGACTTAATTGATTAAGCATTAAAAACACCAGAGTCCATAATATTAAGCAGCACTCAAAAGAGAGGTATTTAAAAAAAAGAATAAATGAAAATTTTGTGTTTGGATTGAATGTATTTAAGTACTTATCTGCGAAAATTATATAATATATGCTTACTCTCTAATCAATTTTCAATCACTCATCTAATTGTAATATAGTAAATACGAAAACCATGTAAAATGGAACGGGAAGTGATATTTACAGCGGTTGTAGAGCCATTATGCGCAAAGCGCTGGAAACTAACTATAAAGCGCAGTAAAAATTTACTGGATCGGCCGACGTGACTTTGGATGAGCGTTCTAATCAATATGCACTTTTTTTAATTATTAACTATTATAAATTTTGCAAAAAAAAAAACTGATTTGTTTATTGTCATTTATAAAATAAATTGATGTACTTAGTATACACCTCAAGCTTAACCGAAGAACTATTAAAATATTTTGAGTTATTTGTTTTTATTTTGCAAACTAAATATTTATAAATACCTATTTAAAATGCGTCCATATTAAAGTATACAAAAATACGAAATATTTATATTTTCTTATGTATATAAGTATTGAGAATGAATTATTCTAACGACCACAGGATCTTGTAAAATGGCACTGGTAAAGGGACCAAATAATGCAAAAATTTAAAATAAATCTTCAAACTTTAATTATAAGTAAAACCATTTTAAATACAATGAAATACAAATTAATCTAATCGAAATAACTTTATTTTTAGTAAGCATACCATCCATATCATCCCAATAATGCGAATATCATTCATCGAAATAATCTCAAAATTATATTAAAGAGCTCCATTCAAAATTAAACACTTAGTTTGAGTAACAAAGTCTTAGCCACGTTCCTTCGAACTCCATGCATAAATTAAGTAACTTATAAACTTCGTTATGAATAGTCGCATCTTATAAGAGCGTTAATATCGCGATAGTGGCGCCTTCTTTCTTTTTCTTTTATTTTTACCTTTCTTCCGACTTTTTTTTACCTTCCTACTATACCAAAAGTAATCCCAAAAGATTTTTTTAAGTCATGAGAAAATAGTACCTTAGGCCACTAAAGTTTTTCTTATTTTACTTGTTTTTTTTTTTTTTTTTTTTTTTTTTTAAATTGGCATCACTGTCGCAGATTAGTTTAAACACTCTTCAGTAACTTAATAAATTTCATTACCATGGTCGGATCTCTTAACTCAAGATGTAGGATTTAGAACTCACTTTTGCTGAAATTTCACTTACACCAAGTGTTTAGGTATGCAAATATTATAATTAGAAGAATAAATTACTTTCTGAATTCTGAGTTTCTGCCTCTTTAGCTATGTTAAACCAGTGACTAAATTAACTTGCTTTTGGGTACTTCTTATGAAAGCTACCAACTTTAGACCCAACGTAACTTGAATAAATTCATTCAATTAAAATACTAATTTAAATTAAATTAAATTATTTAGCTAGGTAGCCGACCCCGTGGAATCCGTGAAAAAGGCTAAGGATATAAAGACGTTAAATTATTTTACTAATTTAAGGAGTTGATTACTTCCACTTATTGAAGCGATTGTACCCATGTACTTACTGACTTATTTCATAAAAAAAAATTGGCAAACTTAATGTAATACTGCTTAACTGAGATCCAAATACGGAACCACAGACATACTAAAACTAGGCTATGCGTATCCTTGGAAGAGAACATACATACAGCTATTATTTCGCAACAAAATCGAGCGCAAGACGTAATTTGCAGCGATAGGTCACAGGTAACGTCTTCCACAGACTAATTTCCCCCGGGCGGTATTTATACGGTATCTGAAAGATAATTGCGTTTAGTCTCCGGCTAGTTGTTGCTCTGTGGCTCATCACGGTCTGATAGATTTACAGCTGATTACTTGAGCGGTGTAATATCTTGGCTTTTGAATGGATGTACTGTACCTATTATTAGGTTTCATCAGTCCATAATATAATAGAATACTTATGTACTTATTATTATTATCAACAAGTTAATGTTTATTATGATAAAGTAATCATATAAAGCATATATCTATGTAGGTTCTTTATTTTGTTATCATCGTTGCAATCATTTGTTTTTGTTACTAAAATTCCTACCACATAAAATATTATAAAAATATTTTACTCTTCAAAGCAATACGGCTACAAAATGAGATAAGTAAATTTTTCTCTCATGAAAAGATGATAAGCTAAATATTTTCAGTCCCACTTCATAAAGAGATGAATAATTATGCACTCTCTTTATAAACGCGGCATTGCACCGAATGCAATCTTTTAAAACAAGATAAATAGCGTGCTCTCTGTAAAATTAAAAGTTTCCTCGTTAGATAAAGGCGCCGCAAATTTCGTTCTGTAAAGCGAATTTCGACTTTAAATTACCTAAAATAAAATAACTAAAATTTATTCAAAACTTTCGCGCTTTTTAAACTTTATTACACTCAAATAAATACTTAGTGCCGTAAAATAAGTTGAGTGTTGGTTGGTATAAATTATGACTGGAAAAAAATTAATATCTGAGGATGATTTATTTTTTATTGTCGGCAAAATGAAACTATGTGACCGCTTTACATCAGGCGGGCGGGGTTGTTAATGTAGGTACTGTTGTTAATAGTCGCTTGATCTCATTAATTTCGAAATAGAAGAGTTTTCGTATTACGCATGCCAACAAAAGAAGCTACTTACAAATGCATAATAAGATTAGAGTAATCTCATTTGGAGTAATGCTTTGATTCCAAGTTTAATTCAACCTTGCGTGCATTATATGACTCTTCATTTATACGATTTTATCTCAAGCACAGTAATACGGTAGACAATTTAAATGCGAAATTTTATTCATTTTATATATTAGAGTATTTTCATTGCATAGTGAAATATATTTGTACACATATGAATAAAACGAAATTTTCAATTTTAATAAATTAAAAATAGTATTTTATTTTTTCTAAATGACGTCGTTGCAAGATCATCTCGATCGGAAAAAGGAATTTAATGCTTCGCGCTCTCGTGCTTTTGGCGTTATTGTCCAAACTAACGCTTCAGTATTTCCAGCATCAGTTTAAATTTCGAACGTCAGTGAAACTGCCTGTTCAATCACGAGTTTCCCGCGCACGGATTGAATAGTGCTGTTCTAAATTTAAGCAATTTAAAAAATAAATATGGTGCGTTCAGATAATTATTAAAATAAAATTATGTTTAAGATTATTCATATTTTAATAGTGGTTTATTGTTTTCAGACGACCCAAATAATTGACGACGAACAGATAACAAGTAAGTCAACAGGGCCAATTAAAAATAAAAAGGCTCTGCCCACAATATCCCTTAGTAAGGCTCGTATTTATAAAGTGATCTCAAGATTGAGAGCAATATTGAGTGCGGATTTGACAGGTAATTTTGTACAGAAATTACATTTCTGATACGAACTCAAACGCGCTGTCACTCTTGAGAGCTGATTATAAAACTTAAAATCAGCTAAGCTGTGTCCACACATTTTTCCACTGTGTGCCTACTAATAATAATAAGTCTGAGCCTATCAGTTTGTTAATTTTATGTGATTGTGTCCATTTTTGTAATATTTATTTGTGTGGAAATAAAGTGATTTGTATTTTGTATAAATACGGGCCTAACTCTTTTTATTAACGCTTTAATTTTTATTTTTACTTACTAACTTAGGCGTAAGTAATTTGTTATTGTTACTAACTAATGGACCAATGTTGTCTGATCAATAAATGAATTTAATTTAATTTAATTTAATTTAATAGGCCCAAAAAATTTAGAATAATTTTACTATCAATCCGGCTAATTATTTGCTAATATTGGCCAGGATAAATGCCCCAAACCTGCTTTATTTAAATCGAATCCCTGAATACTGTAAAATGAAATTAAAAATAAAGCAGAACAAATTGCCAGACCGCAGAACGCCACATTTCCATATTATTTATGCTACGCAAGCCACTCTTTTGCGGGTTAGTACTGGCTGGCGTAGAAAAATGTGGTGCAATTTTTTAGCGGTTTTCGAATTTACTAGGGATGCTGGTTTGTTAATGGGCGCTTTTCCACTAGACGGCACGTCAACGGCAACGGCGACGGCACGGTACCGTCGACGATATCGTAGGTGAGACAATGTATGAAAATCAATCAAATTATATGACACGCTTTTTCACTTGCCGGCACGGCACCGTCACGGCATGTCATCGATTCTCATAGATATTGTCACGTGATCGTCGCCGTGACGTCGCCGTTGCCGTTGACGTGCCGTCTAGTGAAAAAGCGCCCAATAGAACATGCGGAAGGAAAGAATAAACATACATAGGTACATACATATAATCACGCCTTTATCCCTAATGGGGTAGGAAGAGCATAAACAACCTAAACAGGTCGTTTCGCCACGTCTGACAAGTTTTGAGGGTTATTCCAGATAGATCTGTATATTGCTATAGTGACAGGTTGTCAGCCCATCGCCTAAATTACAATAGGTGCAGAGACCCTCGAATCCCTTAGCTGATTTTTACAGCATGCCCAGGAAGAGATGCAGCAGGCACATTCTACGTTTCTCACTCCCAGTCCAGCATGGAAGGAAAAAATAATAGCGATACAACTCGTCAATACTGTTATTTTTTATGGTCTTTAAGCGATTAACTCAATCAACTTACTGATATATAAAATATTTACAGATTTGTTCATAGTAAAGAAGTTTATGTGTGTTTAATTGCTAAATTCGAAACATGGCCTCTTTAAGTCAGTACGGGGGAATTAGGAAAATGCATTGAGGAGAAGGGTACGAAATTATCTTGTCGAAGTTTTAGAACTAGTTCTTGAAAGAGGCTCAATTTTCAGCCTTCAGGGTTGGCATGTTTGTCGATAGTTCAAGTAGTAACTTGATAGGCCTTGAATATTGTTAAATTTTACCTTACCTAACTAATTATCCTTATGTTTACTATACAGGTATAAGTACTGCGTTCCTTTAAAATACATATTCTACTAATGATAACAAACAACTTTCGCATAGCGCAAAAATTTTAGCCCGACATAAAATTTTGTCTCATCCATAAATACTGCAGATCCCGGAGAGCACCTTTGTATAGAAAAGGCAAACTTTTTTTTCGAGCTAAAATTTTTATGCTTTGGGAAAGTTGTGTGGTATCATCAGTAGAATATGTGGTTTAAAGAAACGCAGTACTTTTTTTTACACCCTGTATTTTATAAAAAAAAATGATTTTGAAAATGTTTTTTATAAACTAAAACCAGATCTTAAGGCTGGGACTGGGACTCACTTTATTTGAAAACCGAAATTTGCGATCTTTACACTGGTGTTATAAAAATCACCGGCAATATTTGAATTTACATAGTAGAACGATTGAAAAAAATCTTTAAAAATATTTTTTGCTATATGTTGCTTGCTATTAATATAAATAAATCTCCAGTAAACAAACTGTTCTGAACAGCAAAATGCAATTAATGCTGTGCTACTCGTTCCGGTAAACGCCGTTTTAAACGCAAACTGCTTTTCCAGTTAACTGTTAAACTACAGTAATATTTGTGAACGAGTTCAACCTGTACGGCAAATTAATTTTTATTATGATGCTTCTGAGTAACACATACCTACTGCTACTGGGTTACTTTTTAGACAGTACGCAAACTGGTAGAAGTTTCTCTGCTATATATAATTGTAAGTACAACTTTCACTAAAAAACTGAAAAAAAAAAATATACAAGTATTGTGTTGAAGTCAGTTCCACCATCTGTTTGCTAATAAAATGCTCTGTATATATAATTTCATGCCTATATTCTATACGGGTTTAGCAGAATATTAGTTAAGACTAGTAAAAATTGGTTTTCATTTCGATCAGCAAAAGCGACAAATCAAAATTTTGGTAGAGAAAAATCGTGGTACTTTCTTAGGTTTTAAATCGAGACTTGAAATTTACATCAGGATCGATTTACACAAAAAACAGTTTAACACAAAAACACCATAAAATAAGTAAATAATCAGCGAACGTCTTCTGTTGCGTTTGCAGAGCATAACATAAATGCCACCGGATCGTTTTGCCGATCGTCATAAACGTACGATTCGAATGAGAATACAGAGATACTCGTATAACTAGGTATGATAAGTATGTAGAGTTTGAACGAACATTTCAATATATTTTAGCGGAGGCGTTGAAAAGAGCTCTCGGCAGTAATTTGAATTTTAAAGGTACGTTTAGTGAAAGAATTTAATTGTAGTGCAAACTTTATACAATTTAATGAATTTATTGCACTACTAAATTGTTTTAGTCACCCTTATTTAATGCATATTAAAAGGGTTGAAGGAATAGTTTTATACACTTTATATACTTACTTATATATTTTTATAGTTTTATATACTTCCATGCTGGACTGGGAGTGATAGAAAAACATGGAATGTGCCAGCTGCATCTCCTACCGGACATGCTATTAAAACCAGCTAAGGGATTCGAGGGTTTCAGTGTATTGTAATTTAGGCGATCGCGATGGGCTGACAACCCGTCACTATAGCAATATACCTACATAATCATCTGTAATAAGTCGTTCCGGAAGTCGTGGCGGAACGACCTTTTCTTTGGTCGTTTACACTTTGTCTACCTCATTCGGGATAAAGGCGTGATTATATGTATGTATGTAACTATATTATTGTCAACAGTGCTGCGACGGGCCTTTCTCATGTTCGACTCAGCGAAACAGGGCCGCATCGAAAAAGAAAAGGTCCGGACTATACTCAACACGATGGTCCATAGTTACGACGACAGGGAACTTGATCAAATGCTAGACGGAGAGGATGTTGATGGTAAGTTGACGAGTCTTGTTATAATGTTCGACTTATTAAAACAGGGTCGCATTGAGTAGGAGAAGGTCCGGACTATACTCAACACGATGGTGCATAGTTACGACGACATGGAACTTGATCAAATGCTAGACGGAGAGGATGTTGATGGTAAGTTGACGAGTCTTATTATAATGTTCGACTTATTAAAACAGGGTCGCATTGAGTAGGAGAAGGTCCGGACTATACTCAACACGATGGTCCATAGTTACGACGACAGGGAACTTGATCAAATGCTAGACGGAGAGGATGTTGATGGTAAGTTGACGAGTCTTGTTGTTCGACTAATTGAAACAGGGTCGCGTTGAGTAGGAGAAGGTCCGGACTATACTCATTACATTGGTCTTTAGTTACAATGACAGGGAACAGGGTTGATCAATTCGAAACCCACACGACAGTAGAAAAAGAAGAAAAAGAAGGGAACTTGATCAAATGCTGTTGATGGTAAGTAAGAAAAAAAGGAAATTAACGAAAAAAAATCAGGTTGAATCATCTAATTAGCTTTTGTTAACAATGATGATGAGTGTGTATTTTGGACACCATGCTCAACTCACTCCTTGGACACTCTCTAATATGAATGATCCGTAGCTGCCCATAGCAATTGCAAGATGTGGGGAAAATAGTTTCTATTTAGCCGTTGATGCTTTGACTGCCCCGTTTGTCATATACAGGCGTGATTGTAATGTATGTGTGTGTGTATTATAGCGTGTTCTGTCAGTCTTAATTTTGTGTAAGAGGAAACTTGAACACTTCGCTTCCACCGAGAAATCTCAAATTTGTTCGGATCAATATCAGCAGACTTTACTAATACGATTTCGGGGAATTGTTTGAAATGACACAGCTGAAAACTTTGTAGGATGGGTAAATGTTGGTTTTCTCAATTAATAAAAAAAAAAAAAAGTAATATTTCTGTCAAACAAATAGATAGAGTATCGATTTTTAGGGCGGAAATACAGCATGGAAATATAATTTTCCGGTATTTATTCAAAAAATTAAAATCTCTACCATCTGAATCTGAACAAATATTTAAAACAAAACCTCCCTTTTGAATTGGTCCGCTTTTCATCATTTCGAACGAGAAGGTCAGGGTGTATTTTTTCTTCTTATTGACTTGCTAGTTCGACGACAAAAAACTATACTTTATTTTCACCCAAACAAGTCATTGTCTCAAATTCAAAGCCCACTCGATAGATAAATTAATTTATCGATAAAATTGTATAATTAACGGCACATCACTAACGTACTGACAGCGGATTTACTGCACGTCAACGCCGTGTTGGCATGTCAACATGAACCGGACGTGTCAACGTGTCCAATCCATGCATGAATCCATGCAAATCGGTCAATCGATAGAATTAATTAAAAAAATGCAAAAAAGTACGCCAGTTGCTCCTCGTAAATGAGACTCATACCAATTACCTACCTAACTTTCGATAGGTAAGTAATTTTTCTTTGTCTATCTCGTAAGCCCCAAAAATGTGACTAACTTTGTTTACACAAAACATGATTTTCATTCTCCATCATCCATTACACAAAATTATTCCATAACAAACCCAAACTGTGTGATAAGAGCGATGAGTTTTATAATTACGTTGGAGTTAATTGAAGTTACGGTAATTTTGTTGTTGACAAGGGTGTCTTGCTTGATACATAATTAACTGACATGTTGAGTAGATAAAAATTACGCGTAAATCGTTTACTTCTATGCGCAATTTTACTAAAGTAATTAATGATTTTTACAATAGGCTTGTTTCTTGGGTAGCTAAAAATTTTTCAAAACGTTTGTACTTAAACTTGATGGCTAAAATATTGAGGGTCTCAAAAAAATGCTAATTTAGATTTAATAATCGAGTTAAAAATATACAAGAGTAGTCAAGTATTTACGAGGAGTCCAAGAGGAGTCATCGAGGAGTGACGTCATACCTCGCGATTTTCATACAAATAAGCGTTTCTGATAGGAAACAAGCGAATTATTTTGAACTGTACCTACAATTTATACAAATACAATCCTTCCGATTTTACAGTGAAATTGAAAAAAAAACGTCCCTAATCGGTCAGACTCTGTTGGTCGGTCGGTTGGTAAAGTTATATTTCATTTTTAATATGCAAGTAAGTATAAACTTTTGCGAAACACAGAAACTGTCTAAAACAAACTCGCAAACTGAGATAGGACTTCTGTAAGTTTTGTAACTATCCCAAATTTTGCCAACTTTTCTATATACCAAAGTTTTAGTTTCAGTAATTTACTTTCTGATAAGTCTGGTATTGAAGTGTGACATAGTGACAAGTATATCCAAGGTTGATCGGACTAGATTTAAATTAAATAATAGAAGTAGCTTGCTTTGGTCTTATAAATAAATTGTTGTAAGCCGTTGAAAATTATCATGGCAAAATTAAATGATCTATTGGCCTTCGGATCTACAGCCACAAAGACAATAATGTTGAACATACAACTATATATATTTTTACAGTTATTAAACGATTCCATGCTACTGAAGTAATAGAGTAGAACAGGCAGTGTCCTAAGCATACAATCTTGGATTTTACGAGTGAGATAAGACTAGACAACGGGCCGGCCCGTTTCAGGATTAACTGCTTCTTGAACGCTGATTTTGGCACCAAACTGTTGGGTTTATTGCTTTGTGTACCATCGGCAAAACAAAGAATGGGTAAACTTTTTCTTAATTTTTTTACCACAACTTGTTAAAAATGCACGCAATATCAGGTATAGGGGACAGCTTAACGCAAACTGATCTGGGTTGCTCTGTTAACGAAACTGAACAACTTTCACCTGGATTTTTTTTCAGGAAATCAAAATAATTTTTAACTTCCCATACAAAATGATCACCCCGACTGGTCAATTTGTATGGGAAATTCCGTTTTTTTTATTTGCTGAAAGCGAAATTGCTGGTGAAAGATGTTCAGTTTTGTTGATCATAATTTTGCGCCGTATACGTGAATGAGAGCAAGGGATGCAATACTCAATTCTAATTTGGGTTTGTTTATAATAAACTCGCATGATCTGAATTCTAAACCGAAAATAAATCTAAGCTATTTTAAGAAAACCCCAAATAAACCATCTTAAAATGACAGTCTTAAATTATTTCTCCGAGAGTCCTCGTTATTTTGATCACAAACAATTTATATAGTAATCGAGGCATATTGAAAGACTAATATAAATCATTTTGCTTATTTAGCGCACCGTACTCGATTTAATGTGGAGAGAGGAGACAGATTTCACCTCGGGCTTTGGTGATAAATCCACATTCGGGGTCGCCCGTTTTGAAACCTGTCGATTTTATTGAAGGTACATTCAGCAAATATGGTAAACTACTGCTTTTTATTTCAAATTAATCTTTTCGTTTATTCTTGTCAGAAAATTTTGGTCTTTCACGACCTGCCAGCAACGGAGGACGACTCTGCGGAGATCATGCTTAACAGCAGGCTGCTCCAAGAGAATTGGAATCCGTTCCGTTCCAAACAAGCTAAACTCACTAGAGCAAAACTGCCATGCGGACACTTCCGCATCAGAAGAGTCGAAATGAAGACGAAACAGTGGTCAACAAGAACCGATGCGTTTTGTGTTCTTCGACGTATGTTCGTTCACTCTTGATAATAAGCGGACTTAATAAAATATATAAAAGGTATAAAATTATAATAAGAAGAACAGGGAAGCAGTTGGTTTTTAACTGCAACCATCTGCCACTGCAATCGATTCTGTATCTAAACCCACTGTTTTTACGACTCTAATTTGCTTCCTTTGCACGAATAAAATGGGTTTTTTAAGAGTTCTTTTCCAAATGAGAGAGAAAGCAATTTAATTATGGCGTAAAACGCTTTATTATCATGAGTTTGGTTTCCTTTTTACGCGGAATTAAGGTTTTATTTCTTGGGTTTTCTTTAATTAGTTTATTATTCGCAGCCAGTATTCGGAATAACAGTAGTTAGTTATAGTAGAGACAGATAAATAAGAATCTACATTATAAACAAGCAATGGGAATAATACAATTAGAAGTTATAAATTCAGTCCCTTAAATTCCGAAAGAATGGTTCAAAACTAAATTCCATGGTCACAAATATTTCAATTTTATAATTAACAAATACAATCAAAGTTCAATAAATAAATAAAATATGTAAAAAAAATATATTAAACGACATACTTGAAGCATTAAACTTATATAAATGACAATTCTCATAAATTATCCCACATACATTAGTTGCGTCTACATTATGAAAACCCGTCATCACTATTTTCTTGCAAAGGCCCAATATTTCAACAGACCCAATACTATTCAAAGTGATTCGTCCTTCCGACCCTAATAAGACATGACACATCTTAATGTTAGGGCCGGCGGACCCTACAGCTTAAGTAATTAAGGGCACTGGCTAGTTACGTAACTGTTATACACAGTCTTAAGAAAAGGAGTGGAAAATTATATGTTTTTCTATCGCTCCTAGTCCAGCATGGAAGTAGTCAGATACATAGTGTATTGATTGAACTATCAGCTCTCTCACTATAAAAGCGAGTAGGTACCCCTATGTCACGTGTAAGCTAAGCGCTTAACCCCAAGAGATACAACAGTTACTGTGTGAAACACAAGTTTAGCGTTAACATTAGAAGTTAACCGCAGTTCTACTTTAACTGGGATTATTCTAACACTGCAGGCTTGGTTCTGTTGTTAATGGCCGCTAGTATTTGCTGTTAAAACAGTCTTATCTTAAGTAGGTACCTAATCAAACTCTTCTAAAACAGAATTAAACTCACTTTTATTTTTAAAGGTACTAAAATTTAGCAAAGTTTGTTTCTTACACATTTAAAGTCCAGTCACTAGAAAATTTTTAGTAAAAATGTGAAAAATATTTTTGTTTTGTAACCCGGACTTCACATAAAAATTGTTCTACCAATCCACCCCATTCTACTATTTTATTTCGCAGTGATGGATGTGCATTTCATTTGAAAGATATTATAACTCTTCGACGCCATTTTGTAAAGGAAATAAAACTTTAAGATGGCCGCTTGCGATTCGAGTACAACTTGGATGCTTTTGTGACAAATGGCGCGAGTTCCGGCGCCGTAAATCAGGGGACATGTTTCCAATAACTTTTTGAACTCTTTCGGTTGCTTACATATTCTTTTTAATATAATATTTTGGTTTGAGTCTCTCCGAGATTTGTTTGTGAATCAAATTATTTGTGGTAAAGAAAATCCAAATCATCATTCCTTCTCTGACTAAAGACCTAATAACATCAATCCTTTACTAAGTTTTGTTGTAAGCCAATAAATAATTAATTAATTAATTTTGTTTTATTTTGGTTCATTCCAGGCAGTGGTAAGCTGAACTTCGACTCTTTCGTCCGAGTGGCGACGCACTTCTTGGACGAAGATGACGAGGCTTTGCAGAAGGAGCTGAAAGAAGCATTTAGGCTTTATGATAAAGAAGGTAAAAACAACGCTATTTTTTTATTATTTAATACTTTGGCATGAAATGTCATAATTTTCTTGGTAAACCAGGAAATGTAAAATATCAAGCCAACGTCCCGCTCACTCTATCATAATTGGCCGTATGGAAAAGTTATTCAAAAATCTTTTTGACAGTCGATATAGGAAATCACCTCTATTCTATTACGAGTCTATTACGAGACCATCGGCAACCATTGTCAAAAACTAGTAACTTCGAAAATACGTACAGAATACATAAAATCACGTCTTTATCCCTAATGGGGTAGGCAAAGCGTAAAACAAACAATAATAATACCCGTTATTTTAAAAGTTGGCTGTCACAACCAGATAAAACGATGTGCATACAAAACGCAACAAAAAACCTCAACAAAACGAGTCAGTGACAAAACGCTCAATTCTCGCAGTGTATTTCTTCTAACAAAAATAAAACGTCCCATAACCCAAATCAATATTGCGTATAATAAATAAAATAAAAATTTATCGTAGACCTTGGATTAGGGTTGCTAACGTAAATATTCTGGCAGATTTTCCTCCAGGAAAAATGCTCTCACAATCAGCAGAATTACGTATTTATACTTACTTTTTAAGGGTAACGGAAGTTAAGAACGACTTCTACAACAAAATCTGAACCAAACGAAAACCTTCTATTTGATTTTGATCACTATTTTAGTATTTAATTTAATTTATTATTATTGTGCTTTAAAACTAATGGGGACGAAAGGAAGTACCACTTCTTGAAATTGATAACATAATAATTTTGAAAAATGCTCTCATTAACTAACCTTTTACACAATCATCCGAAAACGGTGACAACCCTAGCAGATACAACTGCCTCTATATTATTAGAGCAGGAATAACACGTTCTTAATATTGAACGTTATGTTTGTTTGTTTATGTGTAACATCTATAGCTTTCGACTTCGACAATTTTATGGGACCAGTTCGGAACAACTTATTGTTTCGTTTTGAAATAACCGTAGCGACGAAATAGCAAAGAGGTACAAAAAAAACATCAGTGTATCAGAGGAACTACATTTCCATTTTCCGTTCTTGTTTTCACTGCAGCGGTAAAACCAGAGGTGATACTGCTAGACTGGGGGTGATGAAAAATGCAACTGCCTCTCTTCGTAGTCAAATTTTCAGTAACATAATCGAAAATGTGCTATTTTGCACTATTTATATCACAATCCCAAAATTTTATTACATGAGACCAAATGGCTTGCAGACTATACTAATACACCTTGTAATCGATATAAGGGTCGGTTCAAGGTAGGATCAGACGCGACGCGGCGCAAAGCTACTTGAAGATGTATCTTTAGTATCGTTGTATTGTATAAGCATGTGACAAGCGAGCGATGCTGCGAGAATTTTTTGAGTTCTGTCAATGAAGTAGAACTATATAAAAAAGATAATAAAAAAAAAGAATCTATTATACCACGCTTCTGGTGTGAGCTAACCCTATTCGTGATTTTAAATACTTACTTAATATATTAAAATGCTGTTTTCTTTTCTTACATGTGTTTAGGAGTAAAACAACATGTTCCTTCAGAATTTGTTTGTTTTCCTGTCTGTCTTTAGCTCCGTCAGAGCTCTCGGCCTTTGACGGCATCTCTTTGAAGACTCCAATGACTGAGGAATACTTTAGACGCTGACATTGAGGAGCATTCCCTCTGTTTACAAGTTCACAAGAACTATTATAGGAAGTGTTTGTTGTCTTAAGCCAGCGTGATGTCTGCATTTGTCTTTAATTATATGCGACATACTTATAAAAGTTTTGTTCGGTGATAATAATTTGGGCTTCCATTAAGGTAGATTATGGGTTGAAAGCGATAAAAAAAATGAAGCCAGTTGTTTTTTAAGTGAAAACTTTTTTAGCGGCGTTGTGCAATTTTTGGGATGGGTAAAAAATGTTAAACGTCCTGACCACTGGTCACACACAAATTATATGCAAACAGAGGCCAAGCAAGAGGTCAAGTAAAATGGCCGATCACTAATTTACCGCGTTTGAGAAACCCACTAGCGCTATCTGTTGAGTTTTCGCTTCTGCCCGGCAAACTTGTAACATTCTGTTTTGTTATAGAGTAAATCAAGAACTTCAATACAACTTTTAAAATTAGTTAACCTAAATTGGTAATAATGCACTAGACTAGGTGATCTGGCGCCAAAACCCTGTCCAGGTTCAAATCCGGCTTTAATCGGATTTAAACCAGACCATCATAGCCAACAGGGATAGGCGATTGGTTAGGTAACGAATATTTCCGTTTAGTGATAGCCGATTGATCCGTCGCACCTCCGATGACCTCCATACTATGGTACAATCGGTTTACAGAAAAATAAATATGAAATTGTACATCTTTCTATAGGTACTTAGGTAGGTACATTTTAGATATCTTAGTACAAAATTTTTGGAGTTTTGTGTAGATTGTCATAATTACTAAAGTCTCTTAAAGTAAATAGTAGAATGTCATATTTATTTTATCAAATAATTATAAAGAGTTAAGTATTATGTTTTGTTTGTTTAACACTTTCGCGCTTTGTATACATTATTTTATTGGTCTCAGTCAGCTTGCGACCACAATTGATGCAACTTGATCGAAACGTCGGGCAAAGATCTCTTCTCTTAAAACTGATCTAAAATCAAATCAAATCGAATTTACAATAAAAAAGTAGGTATTTTTTGTTGATTTCAAGAGTCCGTAATTTTTCGAATATCAGTCTAAACTGTATATCAGTCAAAACTGATATGTAATTTGCAATAATTGACGAATCAAAAATGTAAAACGAACTATTGCAAAAAAAAAACATAATTTTTTAATTTAAAAAAAAGAAAACAATAGGTATGGGGTATGGGCTCCAGTTTGGCTCGCATCCAGCAAATCGATTGAGCGCGCTGTTATTGCAAGCAATTATCGCCGAATTTCATTGTTTTCTCTCTCATAAATCCCCACATATATACATTCATACAAACATTTTATCCGGTATTTATCCTCAATAGTGATAACAATCTATTTGAAAGCTTTACTAGAGTGGCCTGGTACTTAGTCAAATTGCATGTAAGTAAACAGGAAATGCCGTTGCTATATGTATCTCTTTATACATACTTAAAGGCATGATATAATCATATCCCTTACGAGGAAAGTAGAGTAAAAAAATCCTAATAATTTTTTGCTACCTTTAGAAATAAGAGATCTCTCAGTTACCTAATGACTGTAATGTGTATAATACTGTGTTGTAAAAATGCCATTCTGTCTGTCCCCACATGCACTGCACTGAAAACCTCGGAGACTTGTTAGATTAATTTCCCAAACACTTTTTTCCTTGTATTTGGGATCCCTCTAATCATTTACACCTGAAAAAAAATACCTGGTAACTATAAGTACTTCCATCTCCAGTATTGGAAAGAATATCACTCTACTAGACTTTAGTTTTGTTATGAATACCAGCTAAATACTGATAAGATTTTTCTCAAACAAACTCTGAAATATTTAAAACCAAAATGCACGAATTATTAACAGAAAAACATTTTCTCGCAACAAATAATTTCTCATTTGTTTGTCGAACGCCTTTACTGGTTTAACCTCGAAACGAAAACATCGGCGAATTAATAAAATACAAATATTTTGCTGGAAAACGGAAGTACAATCGCACTAACCACTTTACTGAGAATGGTAGAGTTGAATTGTTCATACAAATGCCTTTTTATGGCACTAGTAGCTTTCTTTGTTCAGTCGGCTTTATTTCGGATTAACTACTTCTATGTTCAAGTGGTATATGCTTGTGCGTTCATGTTCCAGAGATTACGGGTTCGATTCCAAACATCATCATCATCAGCTCGTATATGTCCGCACCGAAGGGCACGAGCTAACCCTGAATTACGGGCGATCGGGCTTTAGTCGACCACGTGGGCCCAGTACGGTTTGGTCAACTTCACACCAACCTTTGAATTTCTTCGTAGTTGTGTGCAGGTTTCTTCACGATGTTTTTCTCCAACTCCAAATAAACTTAGGTAGGAAGGACACATGAAATTTGGAAACCCAAAACACATTGATACGTGATGGGATTTGAACCACGAACTCTTGCACAGGAGGCGGCGACCCCACTACACCATTGGACTTCAATTCCAAATATTCAATTCAATTTGTTAATAACGAAAATTGGGTACTTGACTGGGTAGCTTAAAAAATTCAAAACGTTTATACTTAAAACTGATGGCTAAAAATATTGTGGATTTCATTCATCATTTAAAAAAAAATGCACATTTCGATTTTAACAATCGAATTAAAAGTATATAAGTTATTGATTTGATTAGTCAATATTTACTAAAATGTGACGTCATAATTTACTATTTTCATACAAAAAAGCATTTTTGACATTTCATAAAAAGTTGCTGATTTGACTAGTTGGAAAGTAGCCAATTCTGTAGATAAAACATTCTTTTTTAAAACATCAGTATTACGCAATGAACTGTCAAAAAACCGACCTCATATTATCTTATCCGTTCGACATCAGAAATATAGGCATGAAACATAATGTAATTTCCTTTCGGTGATATACGACTGTGTTTCCAGTATTGGCTGGTTATGTACGAGTAATGTATTCTCCATGTTTTCGTGTTTTCTCGATTGGATCGTGAATCGGTTTTGACAGGTAGACGTTTTGGTTATAAAACTGGGAGGTAAAAGGTATTGTTAGTCATAGTACTGAAGGCATATTGTTGTATTTTTTTTTAAACATTCAGGATAAGTGTGCGATGGATTTGATTTTGACTCTAGTCTAGACAATCTATGACCGAGACGAGTCAATAATGCAGTATGCTCACATAGATGTCTTAAAAATACTTGTATTCCCAGACAATTTGCATTCAATCTATACTAATATTATAAAAGCGAAATTAACACTGTCTGTCTGTCTATCTGTATGTCTGTCTGTTTGTTGCTCTTCAACGCCTAAACAACGGTTTAAAGAATTTTTATCGTGAGCCGTAGGCTTTGTTTTACCATTAGCAAATATCTTGTTCCCACGGAGAAACTCAGTCTCTGATAATAATTCTGATATTCTAGGTAAT
The DNA here is from genome assembly GCA_029255725.1 of Scrobipalpa atriplicella. NCBI lineage: Eukaryota > Metazoa > Arthropoda > Insecta > Lepidoptera > Gelechiidae > Scrobipalpa > Scrobipalpa atriplicella. Next base: position 19,431 of record JARACY010002352.1, on the reverse strand, counting down.
GGCTACATCCCTACATCAAGTCTTCGCGAGATCCTGGCTGCCTTGGATGACCAGCTGACTCCTGATCAGCTCAACGAGATGATCGCTGAGATTGATACCGATGACTCCGGTACTGTCGACTTTGATGGTGCGTATTTTTATATGCGATTTTGCCTGATTGCTCTCAAGAACTCTCAAACAGTCAAAATTCTGATATATTGAAAACCTGCCAAAAGAAAAAACATAAACTTTTGCTAAAAAATAAGGATACCTACCTACCTAATGCTATTACGTATTGTGATAATATTTTCGAGGAAATATTATTATATTTTTTTATATTACATATTTTTGTTTCAGAATTCATGGAGATGATGACTGGAGATTAAACCCTACTATTTTTTTATTAATAATCTTAGCAACTAATTGAGTAACTTAATGACTAATTACTCATTCAAAGCAAATTTTTATGAGTAAACAAGTTTTTTTATTAAATATTTAAATAACTTAATTTAATTTAGAACACATTTAATCTAAGTAATATTTAAAGTATGAGTAATAATTGAATTTCTAGTCATTTTAAAATAAATAGTGTTTTATTAGCACTTAAGTTTGATTAATTTCAATGAAAAGTTGGCACGTAAAAACTTTAAAAAAATTGTGTACATTGACTTTGAACGCAGTAGTTTCATAATTTCTGTGAATTATCAGGTGTTAATACCTTTATGAAACAGTAATCGCAGTACTCTATCTAAAAAAAAAATTAGTTTAAAACTTTGTTCCCAAGAAATTTAAAGATTTAAACAAATACATTAATTGTTATTCACAGTTTTTAAACCAAAATCTTGTTTTCACCAATTTTCTTATCGACTAGGCATTTCCTGTCTTCAGTAAAAGTTGAACAGATTCATAGGTAGCTCAAATTTGTACTCATAAGTAATTGCGAAGTTCATTTACATAACCTACATTCTACATTGTCTACAAGAATCTTTTATTTAATTTTCTTCTTATGTAAGTATGTTTTGTTTCTCCTTTACAAACAGCTTCGTTTCGCGTGTGTGTATCTTAACAAACAAACAAACAATCTGAAAGTAAGACTCCTTAATTAGCGCGAACCAAGAACGCTGCGGTCTGAATATGTAGAGCAGAGGAATCTACATAATACAGGGTGTTAGTATACTGCCTGGGATCTTTAAAGCCTATAATTCTGCTATTATTTACATAAAATTACGCTTCGAGTGTCATTAATGAAACCGGTTTTCGCCGCGACGTAACCTGCAACAATACATATCTAAGGCCCGTATTTATAATTAAGTAGGTCTCAAGAGTGACAGCGAGTTTGAGTTTGTATCAGAAATGTCAGTTCAGTACAAAACGGCCTGTCAAATCCATAAGTACTTAATATTGCTCTCAATCTTGAGATCGCTTTATAAATACGACCCTAAGCATAGTTAGGTTGATATGATAATTGTATACCACCAACTCTTTAGGGTAACAGGGCTGCTCTAAACCGATAGACTCTTCTCATGTGTTTATTTATATGTTTAGATAAAATTTATTATCTTAGTACTTGTGCAATTTCATTAACATGCACAAATTATACGAAATTTCATGGAAAAGCATAAACAATTACCCGAGAAAACTTCATCGCTTTGGAGCGGCTCTGGTACCCTAAAGAGTTGGTTGACTGTACCTACTTACATGACCAACCCATATAAAGAGAAAGCCGTGATTGTACTTTATATTTATTAAGATAAAAACCGGCCAAGTGCGAGTCGAACTCGCGCACTAAGGGTTCCGTACCATCGTTTATAAAAATGGCAAATAAAATCATATCTGTTATCTGACTCGCACTTGGCCAGTTTTTAATATTTGTTGTTATAGCGGCAACAGAAATACATTATTTGTGAAAATTTCAACTATCTAACTATCACGGTTCATGAGAAACAGCCTCCGAAACATTATCTACGAAAACGAGCAAAAAAATCACGTTTTTTGTATTGGATCCTTAATATTTATTGTAAGGTATGCTGATTTTAGTATTTGTTGTTATAGCAGAAATACATCATGTGTGAAAATTTCAACTATCTAACTATCACGGTTCATGAGATACAGCCTGGTGACAGACAGACGGACGGACGGATAGCGAAGTCTCAGTAATAAGGTCCCGTTTTGACCCTTTGGGTGCGGAACCCTAAAAAGTTACATTACTTTGTTGTTGACTGTACTAAGTATTTTACATGTACAACAATGAAACAACTCAGAAATTCTCAGAATTAGGGCTACATTTCTGTTTTGAAATGCTCTTGTTACAAGTTTTCTTCCTGAAATGCCACGACTTTTCACAAGAAATGTTCACGTTTTCAGCTTTCAAGGAATACCTACTATATGGTCTGATTCAGGCAAGTACTAAGTGTTCTTGAACTTATAAGAGTAAGTAACGACTCCGTAAAGAAACTGCCTACTTCTTCTGTCTTGTGGGTTTTGAATCGATTGATCCGAAGGACCCTGGTGTCAGAGTTTTTAAACCGCATAATAGCACAGCTAATTAGACCTCTGGCATGGTTTCTGTAACGACCACTGTCAAAGACAGTGACCGGGACCGACGGCTTTACGTGCCCTCCGGAGCACGGAATCCTTTTTCTTTTCGGACAATCAGGTGATTCAGCCTCGTGCCCTCCGGAGCACGGAATTCTTTTTCTTTTCGGACAACCAGGTGATTCAGCCTACAATTTCCTAACCAAACTGGGACAAATCTCACATTTCTTTATTGTCAAATCTTAGACTATTATCACCTACGTATCAAACAAAATGTTGTTCTATTTTAGTTCTGTAGACTCTTCCAATGAGTCTATTTAAACCAAATAATTAACCATAACAAAGTTAAATACACGACTTCCACGTCCTTTTCTTTCCTATCACACGATCAATCTTTCCTTAAGTTTGGGCGACAAAGTTTCTTATCAGCCAGAAGTAACATATTAAGGTAAAAGAAATGGCCTTCCCAATCGCAAGTAGGTTTGTAGGTCACAGTATTTACATAGGAACTGGTTCCTACTTATAGCAGGATATTATGCAGTGATGAGTTTGAATATGTGGTCTAGTAGTCTGAGCCGGCTCTAGAGCTGGCGACGTGGGTTCGGTTCGTAAAAGAGTTATTTGTTAATATCTTCTCCTTCATATCAAGTGGGTTTTCGCAAGAGTTTTTCAACCGCCTATTAGCGGCTTCTAACCCTCTGACACGATTTGTGTAACGACCAGTATCCAAGACAGCGACCGGAACCGACGGCTTAACGTACCTTCCGAAGCATGGAATTGTTATCTAAACAAAACACCTTGGGCTTAAATGGATTATTTTATATTCGACAAATGTCACTTTAAAATTTTCATAGGGTAGAATGTAAATATAAAAACTAATAGAAACACAGAATATTATTTTATTGTTTCGACAACCTGAGCCCTTAAGCTCAAGAAAACCGGAACTTTTTTGTTTCTGGTGACTCTTCGCGGAGCCTTCACCGCTTATGGTGTATGGACTTATGGGAAGCCTTTGATATCATTGCCCGGAGTGGACCATAATAAAAATTCCCAATACGATCCCAAATAATACTTTGCGAATACTTTCAAGGAAATGACCCGGAATAAAATCAAAACGAGACACATCTTACGTTGATGCGTCCTTAAAATATGTCTGTCTCGTCTGATGTGTTTTTGATGGCGGTTTGAGCAGTTGAAAGGCATAAAAATGTTCCGATCTTTTTGAGGGCGTGATTTTGGCCTACAGTCTATAACAGATACGCTACTAAGTACGAAAGCTTATGTTATCTGGAAAAGATCTCAAAAAATACTACAAAGGGTGGCATAATAGGTATTGAAAACTAAAATGGGTTGCTCAGAACAACTTTTACAAATAAAATCTTCTTCACATCTTCACATTTGACAGCATCTCTGGAAAACTGAGTTTATGGCTTTTGTTCCGATAGTCTCATAGACATAGTTGAGAGGTAGGTAGTATAATTTTATTCTTTCTACTTTAATCACCAGCGATTGGTAAGCAAAATACATACTCCATACTTCGGAAAGCATTTTAAACTCTAAAATATGGCAGTCGTACACAAATTATGTCGAATTGCGGTCCTCACACACACATAAAAAATAACATACATTAAGAAGAAGAAGAACATTTTTCTCCAATTTTCCCCTCACTATTCTCCAGAAAGTTCTCATTCCTTCTCCAAACAATCCACAGCCCAGCCGTCCTACCCAAAGACAACAAAACACTTCGCAAAAGCAGATCGGATCAGCCTTACCTGTTTCCAAAGTATACAACCTTGCAAAGACTATTGTGTTTACACTGCCAAGGGTTTCAAACAAACAAGTTTATATCAGTAGTGAGGACAGCACTTTCCGACCGTACTTTACCTCAGACTACGAGAAACAACAGAGGGCGTTTAACTGAAATCTACAAGAGACAATGGCCTCAATTCACGCCGTCCAGTTACTAATTCTAATTCTTAGTAGCGCTGTCACTTTCTTAACTTTGACATAAGAACAGGATAGCAAACAAATACGTGAGTTTGACATTTCTTATCTGACATAAGACTGCTTAAATTAATTAAAATTAGTGAGCACGCTCTATGATCATTCCTTATTTAAAGCGCCGTACGTCAAATTAAGAATGTCAAAGTCACGTGTTTGTTTGCTATCCTGTTCTTATGTCAAATTTAAGAAAGTGACAGCGCAACTAAGAATTAGAATTAGTAATAGTGCGTCCTGAATTAGCACCAATGTGTTACAAAAAGCACAATTTTTTATTATTAACCAGGCGTATCAATGTTTCAAATAACAAAGAAGCCTTTCCCAAAGTTACGAAAAATAAAGAATTTTGGAAAAACTATAACAATTTTAGGCCCGTATTAATAAACAGCACTTGAGACTGACAGCTAGTTTGAGTTCATATCAGAAATGTTATTTCAGTACATTATAATCTGTCAAATCCATACTTAATACTACTGCTCTCAATCTCGAGATCGCTTTATAAATACGAGCCTTAGTTATATTTTCGTAACCTATACGTTGAATATTTTTATAAACGGATCTTAACGTCAATGGGTGCAACCATTTCATTAGAAAACATAATTATTTTATTTACACTAACTTACTTATTTTTAGGTAACAATAAGTACCTAACCTACTACCTACTGAGTAATTGTAGTTTTCTGAATATCCAGAAGATAATTACATCTCTAAGTTTCGTCTTGTCTAAAACTTCGACGTGGGGAAAACAAGGCAAGGTCACATTTAGATTTAAGCAAGTAGATGCTAATAGGGGTACATCTCGTCTAGTAAACACGTTTCTTTTTAAGATAAGCAACATAAACAATTTCTATTCAATTTTGTTCACAATTGTTGTTTGTCGCTTCTGTAAAATTAGGGTTTGCAAGGTTACAGTTTAGCAATGGTAAGAATTTTTAAGGAAAATAGCATAAAGACGTTTATTTCGGATAATACGTGAAGTTGTTTTAAAACAATAAATTTGTCATTTTTTTAATTATGTGTCTAATATGGTCACCTCAAAATGCACCAAATTTTGCATTATCAGTGAATTAGAAAACTGTCTGAGCCTGGGGTTCTTTAACTAACTGACTAAAATCAATGTTAATCCTGCGTTCCACTAGGTACATACAAACAAAATTTAGCTATGAAATCTTCACACCTTTTTTAGGAATAATGATAATTTACGCTGCAATTTTCCTATATGACACTTACCTTTCGCTGATAGCACATACAGAGAAGAAAACACATATTTTGTAAATTTTATGTGATCATACCACGCGATTTGAACCCAAGTTTGAACTCTTTACTGTTCATAGAAGTTCCGATTGTTTGAAGGAAATATTTTATCGTTGTTACAGTACAAACGTATTAGATATTTTGATAAATAAATTGAAATTAGATCGGTATATTAAATGTATTTTTGCAGTAGGATGATTTAATTTAATAATTCGAATCTTCTTGAAAATCCTAGGGATTTTGCGAAAGCACTGATAAATTAGACAATTGTAAAAACATTGTCGAATTTTACTGGAAAAAAAAACAGAATAATTGCGAATAAAATTGTCGTTCTAGTAACATTTGTTAATATAATAATATAACCTGACTTTTTCCAGTAAGATTTGAAAATGGTTCCATCATTGTCTAATTAATCCGTGTTTTTGCTATATCCCTAGGGTTTTCGCGAAGATTCCAATAATCATATATTCAGCCTGAAATAAAAACTAATATCTTTTATCCTACAAATTTTAAACCAACAAATATTTTTCTCTTACCTTTTTAATTACATAGGTATTGTTTCCAAGAAAGTACTTTTTTGGAAACAATAGGTACCTATGCCGTTTTAAGTAGATGTTTAAAAAAAAACAATGTAGATTCGATGTTTTAGTACTTACTCACTATGTATATTTATCAATAATATTTATTTGATCTTCATCTAGTTTCTAGGTTATGTAGTCCAAGAGCTACGATGGTAGATGTGTTACTGATTGTGTGTTTGTATGTTTGTAACTCACCAATCTCCGTGAAACTACTATGAAGATGACGCTACATCTAAAACAAACTACAAGGTTACGCGAGTGACGTGACAAGATACATTGGCAACGATTTTCATCAGTTTCGATACAGCATTTTTTTTTTCATGGGATTATATTAGTTTACTAGCGGCATTTTGAAATCAAGTGCAACTAAAGGCGTTTCAACACGAAAACGAAAATTTTCTTTAACATTTCATAAATGTTTGTTGGAATATGTTTCTGAAAACCATAATTTACAAGTACTTACTATTCAATTTACATTGCATTTTATCATAAAGTTATTAGGATACCATGAAAATGGATTGACTTACTGGCTATGCAGTGCACATCAAATTATAAATATATTTGTAAATTGCAGTTCGATGAAACGTGCCCCAGACACTATGAACAATAACATTGAAAAAGATCGCGTGATACCGCGCCTGATGTCATGTTGACTTAATTACAGTCCACACTGGACCTACTACCTAGTCGTGAGGTGAATAAGCGAATAAACATCAATAAAACGTTGTGTGTTGTCGCCTTAATGGCAAAAAAATGTGGCAGTTTTTCAAACAGAAACACCTGACACAGTTTTTATTGCAACCATAAATCAGAAAAGTTTAACAAAAAGGAAACAGATTTCAAAACCACAGACAACACAGGATCTAGGTCTATAACGTGTAACAAAAAGGGTATGTGCACCCCAACGGAAACGAATCTATCCATGGAACTGAACAATTTTTCCCAAGGAACATAGGTGCAAAAAAGGAAGTTTGTTTTTAGTTTCCATACAAAATGCATCTCCTGAACCAGCACATTTAGTATGGGAAGAAAAAAAAATCTTTTTTTGTTTTCTCCCTATGTTTCATGAGAAGATTTTTTCGGTTTCATGAACAGATTCGCATCCCTCAGGGTATTTATACCCCTTCAGTAACACCCTATATAGGTAATAAAAACAGACACAATTTTTGACGAAAATCATTGCCGTAAGCAACCAACTAAATAGAGAAGTCGATGGAATGGTCAGGCGTGTATAAGCTACAGAACGTACTGTCTTTACCTGACTTACACTCCTAAAGCTACTGGTGCTAGCGCTCCGAGCCTGCAAGAAGAAACATTCGTTCCTATACGAGCACACACAGCTGAATGCGACCAAGAAGATTGACATGCTCTTGTTGCTGTCGACGAAACGGCCAGTTACAGTTTTCTTTTTCATTTGTCACTCACTGCTTTTTTCTTGCTTCTAATTTCAAATTTTATGTTTTTTATTTTTATTTAAAAAGGTTTTTTTTTTTAAATTTCAAATTATGTATTTTTTTAAACGAAAGTTTACCACACATGAAATTATTCAATATCATTAGTCATAACATAATCATATTAGATACTTAGCACAATTTCTTGACAACTTGGCGTCAATTTTGTTATAAAATATTTTGTGTGTCTATTTTTTTTTTAGTTCTACTCATATAATTGTTTAAACGATTACTTTATTTTTATAACTTTCATAATTATTTCAATAAAAAGCATACGTCATAGTAATTTCAATTTATTTTAGTAGGTAGTATTCCAGTGAAATAAACACAAAAAGCCATATTGATAATAACTTGAACGTTTCTTCCCTCGATTTGAATAAGAATTCTTGTCACGGATCTTTCGAAGGGTCCATAATAGGCAGTAGGAAAACTCGGCAGGAAGCTCATCAAATCATGTAAATAGAGTAAAGGAAACTTCAACTTTGAGTAGCATCATACGTAGTATACCTACAGGGAAAATATATAGAGAGCCTTACAACACGCTGAACTCTCAAGGTATACTCGAAGTATGCAAAGGGTAGTAAGGGGAGGATCAGAGATAGCTACTTAAAGTGGTCCACAGGCGCCCATAATTAATAATAGCGTCACAGGTTTGCCCGTACTAAAGTCTGGCTGAAATAGTGGTTGGTTCATCGATGTGACGCCTGCCTGCTTTGCCTTTTTGCAGAGTGAAGGTCGGAAAACCTTCTGGGAATATCAACAGCTTCATTGTTGAGTCTTGGATATTAATAATGTAAATTAAAGTTAGGAAAAAATCTTATCTATGAATAAAACATGCGGTTTACATAATCGCAAACATTGTACCCTGTATTGGTGAAGTCATCCCGCCCAGTGGCTCAGGTGTGGAAAATGGATTGCTTCTCGCTTACACGGAAACACAGGGTGTTTCAAATCAGAACTTGTGAATTTAGCATACAAAATTGCGTGAAGATTTTAGCAAAAAGCATAAAATCAATGCAGTTAGAAGGCCAGTCAGTTTCTTCTTCAGAAATGGATATGTCGCAGGGATTTAGTCAAAGACGTTATATTATAATGTATCTTAGGGAATTTATAATCTAACCTAACCTAACCTACCGATAGTTTATAAACTGACTAGTAAGTTTGTAAACTAACAGTTGTTACAATTTAACGCTGACAGATACAAGATATAGGAGTCAAAATTAATAGCACAACACTTATGTGACTGTTCCATTAAATTAAACATTTTTACGTGGTGTAAGGGACAGCATACCAGAAACTGATAGGTGTTGCTCAATAAACGAAACTGAACCACTTTCAGCAGGAAATTCTTTCAGGAAATGAAAAAATTCTTGAATATCCCATACAAAATGACCACCTCAATCAGATAAGTTGTATAGAAAAGCTGTTTTTTTTTTTTCATTTCCTGAAAGAATTTCCTGGTGAAAGTTGTTCAGTCAGTTTCTGGTACGCTTACACTTGGTATCTGTCTGATGCTACGTTTTTGTTTAGAGAAGCAATTGCAAACCCAAGTGTTTTGGTATTCTATCGCTATTCAAGGGTTACGTTCCTCCGTTGTGGCAGTTAGTTAAGAATTCATTGGTTCCGAGAAAACACTAGATTCTGTAACGAAAAGAACGGTTTGAATTTAAATTTTTGTTTCTCGGATTCGGTTTACATTTAGAATTTTCTTTTACCAAAACAAAACAGATTTAAAACAGAATAACTTTGAGGAGTAAAACAGTTTTTCAATCAGTTTTTTTTTGTGATGCCTGCGGTTATTGAGTTGCGGTAGGTTTGAATACTTTTATGTTTTAATCTTACCTAATAATAGTTAGGTCATAAAATTGCTTTCTCATTGTTCTTTTTGTTATTTTTGTGAAAAAAACATTTGTGTAAGACTTTGTAAAATCGTGTTAAAAAGCAGTGTAAGTTTTAATAGTAGAGTTAGTGACAGTTTCGTCGACAGACAGCGCGGTGCATCGTGCCATAGAGTTGGGAAGAGAGAGACAGAACGTGCAGCACATCTAATCTTATTGGTCGGGAAAACATAGAACAGTTAGTCAGATGTGTTTGCGTTACTGAATAAGTTAAAACCTACGGTTTTTATGAATCTCGCAATGTATTTGTTGAGATAGAATTTTTTTGGATTTTTCTTTAACTTTGATGTGACCAAAATACTTTACTGTTAGCATCCATATTTTCATGTTTTGAAAACATTACTTTTTCTTTAAATATTTTTAACTAAGCTAGATTATTTTTAAAATTACTATTTTCACTTTTCCAGTAACACAAATTAAGATAGACGTAGCAAAGTTTTACGAATCAAAAACAAATTATACGCTTCATTTTATAAATAAAACAGCGTATTTTGAAAATATACTGAAGACATTGGATGATATTATAATAATATATGATAATACAAAATTTTCGTAAAAATTTGCTCCACAACACAGAACAGTTATCAAATTTGCAAGCTCATTATTGTGGTAAACAAAGACAGATTTGAAAACAGTGAGGTAAGAACTCTACAACCAGAGTTAAGCGGATAGAAGGTCGCAACCAACATCGTAAGACGCTCTTTACATAGTAGAACATAAATTTAGGGTAAGTATATTGAATTATACCTAAAAAACCTTAAAACCAAAAAATAAATCATAAAGGTAAGGCAACAATTAAAACAACAGTTTCATGGGTAGGATTGTGATAGCACTTTAAAATATCAATAGATGTCGCTGTGACTTATTACAACTCGCTAACGTTGTGTGCACGGGTGAATCATATAAGGCCTGATGATTCCAAGCACTTAAGTTATCTACTGGCAACATCTAGTTTTATTTCACGTAAGTATAGACATAGTTTGGTAGGTTGAAAACTCTGACACCAACCAGGGTTTATCGGGTCGTTGTTCGACTCGAAAATCCACTCGCTAAGAAGAAGTATGGGTAGGATTGTGATCCTAATGCTTAGGGTTAAAGTATATAGTCAGCATATTTTTTTACCCTGGGTATTTGACGTCAAGTGTTAGTCAATAATTAATGTAACCAATATTACCTAATTAATCTTGTCAATCGATGCCTTCACATCAGAAAGGCTTCACTTGGTTTTGTTCCATGAATAATTAAATCCAATTAATCACATTAATATATAAAGAGCACCTAAAACATTTAAAGCATTTGCCAAGACATTCAGCAACATCAATATATTACAACAAATAATTATAAGATCATTTTAAATTAAATGCAAAAGGTTTTACTTTGTTCTACACATGAAACTAAATATTTTTTTCTTAGTAGCTTTGTCTTTTAAATAAAAAGTAAGATTAAAATTTTTAAACAATCTTTCATATTTTGAGACAACGTTTCAAAGAAAAGTTGACCAGTATCATAATAGGGCATACCTTTAAATATTTGCACTTGCTGTAAAATGACCTTACATACTTTGACTCAGACAATGTATACTTTGCAATAGATAATGCGGAGAGTAGCTGATGTCAGTGTGCAAATGTTGCGTTAAAAGTTTGTTTGGTTGAAGTAAGTAGTTGTGTTTTTTGGTAATACGCGAAATGTCCGGTGAAACCTGTAAAAAACAATCAATAAGTGTAGTATGGTTTTCTTCAACATGAATAAAATATTGTTATTGAACGTAGACTCTAGTTTAAATAAAATTTCTTAAACATATTATGTTACACCTTGCTGAGCCAGCGTAGCATTAAGTAGCATAAACTAGTGCTGTGTTTTACCTGAGATATAAACTTGTGTAAAACACAACACGTGAAACTATTTTATTCGTTTTAGGGAATCCTAAATACCTACTTATTTGACTATATTATAATGTCAAAAATATACGTCAAAACTCTTTGAACTGAAAATCCTGAAAAAAAGAGTCATAAAAGATGAAACATATCAGCATTACGCTAACACAATCTTCAAGATGGGAAGAGAAAAAGCTGTAAAAAGATATAAATAATGTAATAGCTTATTAGAGAAATATTTCTCAAAGACAACACCGCTTTTCGAGCTCTTTATTTCAAAGCGAGGAACTAAATCCACTTAAATTCTTTCCTAAATGGTTGGAATCCGCAATCTGCAGAGAATTCGCTTTTTAAAACCGGAGCTCAACAAAAATACAGGGTGTATAAGGGATAAAAAGGGTTACTCAGACAATAAAACTGAACAACTGACACATTTTCCTGAAAAAAAAATGTCGACGGTTGTTCTTTAATTTCTGAGTTACCCCTCACCCTATTAGCTAGCAGGAACCTCTTCCTTACATTCTATATGAGATCTTAAAAACGATCGTAAAAACCAATGATGGTGTCCAGATTTCACCCTAAAATAAGTAAAACATTTCAGTTCACCAGACAGCACTTAGGTATCAGTTTTAAAAGCCAATTACAATAGCGCGTTTTTAGCAGCTGTAATCTGAATGCGATACTGTGATTGGTTAAAATTCTTACGCCTACGTGCCGCCATCTAGTTGTCACTGTAGAATTGATCGAAAAGTTTTAAGAATACCACTGTCTTTCTCCTTAAAATCCTCCATAAATTAAACAGAATGATTATATTTTAACGGTGGAACTAACATTATGTTTTTCCAAATCATTGCACAAAGTATCATATCTATATTTTTTCATCAGCCCTTTACCCAATATTCCAACATAACTTCACCTCAAACCCCTTTTAGGGATGCCTTTATTACGTTTTTATTTATTTTATGTGGGCTACGAGCATAATGTAATTCAAGCGATACGCCTCGCCATATTTCTCCCAAATTTGTTTGTAAGCAGTTTATAAAGCAAACTAAACAAAAAACCTTTTTTATTATAGCAAGTTTAAGCTCAAACATAAATTCATTTGACCTAACATGTAGGTTTATTTTTTGAGCAGTATGACAAAAAATTTACCTAAAACGTAATATGATTACGCGTTCATACATTAATTTTTAATAAAATGTAGATAGATAGATAGATAGATAAAACGTTTTATTCACAATTCTACAAAACACATGTACATTTTAAATAGTTTAAGTGCACAAAAATAGTATGAACAAATTAAAATGGTTCTTAAAATATGCACATGTGTGCCGTAGTGATGCGAAAGGGCCAAGGCTCAGTGATATTTTACCCAGAGGGCAACACTGATTTTCAGCCGTCACCCGTGTGAGTGAAAAGCGGTTAAACATCCGAACAGAAAAAGCTTTTTGATTCAATAAACTACCTACGCGTAAAATAAATAAAAATAGAACTAAGTATTAGTATAAATTGAAATTGTGTAATTGTAAGTGACTTGTGTTTATGCACAATATGAGAAGTGTGTTTGTCGGTCAAAATACTTGCTATGATTTTGTACTGTGTGGATTCGCTATTCCAGACAACCCAGTGGAGTTTTTAGTCAAATTCAAGTAGTGTAGTTTAAGATGTTTTTTAAAAGACGATTTACAAGACATGTTTCTTATGGGTGGTGGTATATCATTCCAACACTTGGTTGCCTGGAAGCGAAAACAACCTTCGAAGGCCACAGTACGATGGATGTGACCAGCGAGAGGAGGACGTATGCTCCTACTACCATACCTGTCATGGAAGGGTGACACTTTCAGTTTTCGATGTAAGTATTCAGGTTTATTAAATTTCATAACATTGAACATAAGACTTGCCAGGTGAAGCTGTCTACGCGACTTCATATTCAGCATACCGGCCTGATCCAAATACGGAGAGATATGGCTACGTGGCGGTATTGAATAGCAAAACCGACAGCACGCATTTTGAACCCGTTGTAATAGACGCTGAGTTTTGGATAATAATCGTGGACCAATTACTATGTCTCCATAATTAAGCCTCGATAAAATTAGGGACTCACATAAAGTAATTCTAACTTTTTCACTAAGCAGGTTCCGAATTTTGTACAAAATCTTCAGTCTATACATGCATACCTTAACTAAATTTAATACATGTGATTCGAATCGAAGACGAGAGTCAAACAAGATGCCCAGATTTCTGGCTACTTCCACACGTTCCACAATCTGACCTTGAATATTTACCACCAGATTTAAATTTTCCATTTTGGAGACTTGTATTTTAGATCCAGTAAACATGTATTTTGATTTTGCAGGGTTTAGGAGCAAGGCATTCCTACACGACCAGTCTGCTATCTTTCCTAGATCCTCGTTCAGTTTGGCCAGAGCAATGGTCAAGTTTTCAGGAGCTTCCGATATGTACAACTGGATGTCATCAGCATAGCACTGATACTTACAATGTGTAATCACTGTGACCAGATCGGCGCAATAAATTATAAATAATAATGGCCCCAAAATTGAGCCCTGGGGCACGCCGCGCGTTATTGGCTTTGGATCTGATAGGATAGGTCGCTTATAGTCATTACTCGGGAGCTTGACTGATTGTGAACGAAAACTGAGGTAACTTTCGAACCACTTTAGGGACACTTCATTACACCCATAGTACCTGAGTTTTGATATGAGAAGAGGGATACTGATGCTATCGAAAGCACGAGAGTAGTCAAGTAGTGTTAAGATACTTCCCCGGCCTACATCTTGTTCAGCTAGCAATTCATCGACCACATCTAACAAAGCCGTATTCGTGCCACGACCCTTCCGAAAACCTGACTGATATGTTGGTAATATATTATTATCTTCTGCGTATTCACTCAGTTGACCATATACTGACTTTTCGAGGATTTTAGACAAAAACGGCAAAATGCTTATAGGTCTAAGATCTTTAAGTTCTGTAGGATTCTCAACCTTAGGAAGTGGTTTCACGAGCGCCTCTTTCCACTGACAAGGGACAGAACCAGAAAGAATAGATGTATTAATTATGTCTGTGATAACTTTAAGAGTCCGTGGAAGTGTTAAAATGACCATATCCCTGCTTATGCCGTCACTACCAGTAGCATTAGAGGTGATCGAAAGTATTAATTTATATACATCATTTTCACTAATAGGTTTTAAGGTGAAATTAAAATCTCCGAAACGTTGGGAGTTAAAATATGATAGTTCTGAAGGAGGTATATAGCCACTACCGGGAATTGAAAGAAAATAGTCATTTATTTTGTTAGGGTCGTTAAAATATTCGGGCAAATTTTCATTTTTACTAGGATCCACTAATATTTTATTCTTAACATATTCTGTTAGCATTTGCTTGTTCTTGTACGTACATATTCTGTTAGCATTTGCTTGTTCTTATGTTTGTTTTTTTAAGATTTAGTATTTTTTTTAAAACACACTAACTTCTATTGACAATTTCAGCATATCAGTGCTTTTTTCTCTCGAAAAAAGTTCCACGCTTGTTTTTAAGCAATTAGAACAGATTCTATGCCCCCCTCTAGAGCTGCGGTCAGTACAATATTTCAACGTGGTACCAAGTATATAAACGTGGTACCTAGTATATAAAAGATGTAGCTAGTATATAAATCACGCACGGCACATTTCATCGGTTCGTTCGGAGTCGCGATCGTAGCACGGACCGTGAAGCGCAATGAAACGAAAACTCGAAATACGGTCGCTGTACTCCGGGGAAATGGGTTCCGTTGTTTCGTCTTTCGGTGAAATGAGGATTGGAAAGGCAACGATATTGGATGAATCTTTTCTACTTTTAAATTGTTGTTGGGATGCGTTGGTATAAATTTGCATGACGACGATTATACGGGGTGTAAAGGACAGCTTACCGCAAACTAATAGGATTGCTTAGTCAACGAAACTGAACAACTCACACTAAGAATATTTTTCAGGAAATGAAAAAAAAATTACTTTCCCATTCAAAATGAACACCTTGATCGGACAATTTGTATGGAAAAAGCATTTTTTTTTTCATTTCCTGAAAGAATTTACTGGTGAAAGTTGTTCAATTTCGTTGACTGATCAACCCCTACCAGTTTGCGGGAAGCTGTCCCTTACACCCGGTATTACGATAGTAATAATTTTTCACTGCGTTGTATCAAAAATAGCAATGTTATGTGACAATACAGAATTTGTGAAAATATTCATTGTACAATCCTCAAGTTATTCTACAAAATGCAGATGAAAAATACTTTAATGTCAACATTAATTAAATTACAATTACTGTAGTCCAAGTATGTTTCTAAGGCCCGTATTTATAATCAGCTCTCAAGAGTGACAGTAAGTTTAAGTTCGTATCAGAAATGTCACTTCAGTACAAAACGACCTGTCAAAACCATACTTAATATTGCTCTCACTCTTGAGATCGCTTTATAAATACGAGCCTGAGTACCAAAGTAACTGTAGTTAAACTTGCATTCATCTTGTACAATGAAATACGTTTACATGTCAAGAATGTGGTGAGATCCAAAGCTGTATTATTTGCCTACACAACCGCTTAACCACTAGACGAGATGTCTAACAAGTTGTCTCAACTGTCGGCTATGTAGGGCAAAACATAATGCTCTAAACGTATATGAAACGTTATACCTATATAACTTGTTATAATCACTGAGTATGTAGTCACTAGCGTTTTAATTACTAGCTCGCTCTGCTCGCTTTTCTGCGGTTTCACTCACGGTTAAATATGTTTTCCCGTCTGAATGACATTTGGGAATGACATATTTGACCGTGCTAAGAAGAAGCTAATATTTTCATTCGAATGCTGGCATTAAGTATGGCTTTGACAGGTCGTTTTGTCTGAAATCACATTTCTGCTACGAACTTAAACTTGCTCTCAGTCTCAAGAGATACGGGCCTCAAAATGCTCTCTGACCTTTTAAATAAATTCATACTTCCGTGCTGTAATGAACAGCGTGAAAGTAGGTAGGTACTTAGGTCCGTCTACAAGTAAAATTTTATCAAAATCTGTTAAGATGTTTAGAAGTGAAAAAGTAACAAACAAACAAACAGATAGACAAAGTCCCTTATCCTCAAACCAAGGAACGAATCTGTCAGTTACTTAGTTTGTGGCACGAAATTCCATTATAGTAATCTCGATGACAGACCATCCTCCGAGTCAAGTGCAAGTCAGCCACAAACCCCTTGGGACCTAACTTGTTCTTCACTGATCTCTCCAAGTGTGAAAGAGAGAGGAATATACCATCCTCTCCCTATCACGTTGATTGGTTAATCCCGATCGAATTACTGAATCTTCGTTGACAGTCGCCATTTTGATCCTGTTCTGACGATCTTTCCCATGGGATCCGTTGTAAATCAACATCAGCCCAATTTTGGGTATATTTCTGCGAAAGTTCTCTCATATTGTTTTGATTAGGAGCTTACATTTGTGGGACAAATGTGGGAGCAAATTTTGACCATAGTAACGAAACCATTGAAATAATTTCTTCATAACGTACAGTCGGACTATTTTTAGCATCTGTTTCATTTCTTTTATCTTATGATAAATGACCATTTATATACAACGTGTAACAGAAAGGGTATATGCATCGATAAATGTGTGAATCTACCCATAAAACCGAACAACTTTCCCTCAGAAACATAGGTCGAAAACGAAAAAAAAATTGTGACCTTTCATACAAAATGCATCAGCTGATAGCGTATTTATTATGAGAATTATTTTTTATTTTCGTATTTCGACCTATGTTCCTTAGGGAAAGTTGTTCAGTTTCATGCGTAGATTCACACATTTCTCGATGCGTATACCCTTTCTGTTACACGTTGTATATGACATACAATATGACATAAAAATTCCGCAATACTAAAGTGGTTTTATACAAGCTACAGCAGCGTAGCCCGTAGCCTTCGTAGCCCGTAGCAAATTGCTACGATGGACTACAAAATATAGTCAAAAATTAGACACCAAGTAAGTTTTACATTTTTGCATGGAACTTATCCGCACAAATCTAAATAAATTCACTCGTACTGTGCTATTAGGTATTTTAAAATCTCTGCCACCAGGGTTCATCGGGTCGAAACCCACAGGACAGAAGAAGATCACACGTACAGAAAATAATGTTATAACGTCGACAATATCCAAACAATACGCTATGAAATTCTATATAATACCATGATTTAGTAGCGTTTAAGGCGACGCCAGTTAAATAATTATATTTTTGGATTTATAATTCCAAGAAATAAATAAATTAAATTAAATGTTGCATGAATATTCATTGTTTTAAGGTATAAAAGAATCTTCAAATATCTTTGATGCCTATTATCCAAAAATTCTAAATACATTTTTAAGAAAAATATTTTTTTTAAAGTAACAAATAATCAGAGGGTTATTTTAAATCTCAGCTTCCACAAGTAAACATTACATTCACAAACATGCTTTCATAACAAGTTTACAACAGCGAATTATAGTAGTGGCGTCCCCTTTACAGCACGAACACAAATCATCTAAGCCATGTAATCCGTGTAAGTTAACTAGGTCATAGCCGAGTGTAATCCTCGTGGTTCTACACATTATTAGCGGTATTATATTTGCAACCATTTAAATTTGTAGGGTTTTATGAAAATAGATTAGAAATAAGCAATCGGTCTGCCTGATTATTAAGTGGGCACAGTAGCCTATAAAATTTAAGTTTTTTTTTTTAGTTGGGAGAGATAAAATAAAATCCTTAATGAACTAGTTGCTTTTTTTCTCATAAGTATTTCAATCTGAAATCGCCCTCAAAAATATTTGTCAGACGTGGCGACAACGCTTTTATTAGGCGTTGTATGCTTTGCCTACCCCATAAGGGACAAAGGCATGACTTTATGTATGTATATATGAGAATAGACAGGTGTACTTCCATTGACACAAATCATGTGATACACATAATCCCCGTAACAGGGTCTTATCCGATCTGAAATTCCCCTTCGAGCTTCCTCAAGGGGTGACAAAGGATAACTCTCTTTATTCACGGGTCAAGGACAAAAACATTCTGATATCGAAGAGGTTACAAAGATTGCGCCCTTTTGTTGGGATTTTAGTAAAATGGGGAATTATTGTTGTATGGCCTGTTATAAAGCAATTTATGGAAGAATGTTGTTGGAAGGCTAAGGTGGTAATAGGAAACATTGTTTATTTCTATCGCCAAGAATTAATGTACTATTTTATTCAGTCCCATCTTATGTCTAGGTTACGGTTCCCGCTCGTCATACGGCAGGCCGTGTGAAAAAAAAGGGTTTTCTATACAATCTTATTTTTCAGCTTAATACGTATGTAGGTGCATAAATAATATAATACTAGAAATAGGTCTTTAGCTAAGTAGTTTTCAAAAGTAGGTCCTGCGTTAATAAATAAACTATTAATGATTCAGTCTAGTCTAGACTTGAACTCGATACCCTAAACTCACATGAAGATGAATCGATTTTCTATATTACTTTTGACCGGGTTGTTTGAAAAATACAAATTAACACATTTAAAGAAGGGACATAGCAATAAATATTATAACTACATGTTGTATCGTATTTGTTTAAAAATCATCTATTACTTTAAAATCTCATTGTTATTAAATTACTGGCATAGGATTCCTTGATATTTTTACCAACGCATAGTTTTTTTTTTTTTAAGTACCTACTCGATACGGATGCGAACCCGGAAACAGGCGTCGCACTACGGAAATTGGTACAACTTGTCGAGAACGTAGTATGTATAGTGTATAAGTGTCTACCAAGTCGAACGTTGAGAGCCTTAAGTACTGTGTTGTGGGTAC